>SNQJ01S0012287.1:89066-103411 GCA_010110895.2 Picea sitchensis
TTTTTCAAAATTTTAAACATTTTTCAATATATAAAGCAACAACAACATCATATAAACACATAGGCACATAAATATGGAGAAAGAACTGATATATATGATATAGTGGATGCCAAATAAAAACCGATACATCAAAGTCATCACTGAAAGTCTGAAACCAATGCAAAATGACATCAATGATCACATATATAAATGTATATGTCCCAAAACTAGCAACTAGCTATATGATATCAAATTATCAATGCCCTCTCCCCCTTTTACGGGAAACAATCAGGGGTTGTTTGCCATGCCTTGAACCAGAGGCAGAAGGTCCTGGTCGGGCATCAATGTTGGATGGAGGACTAGATACTCCAATATATGTAGAAAGTGGTGTTCCACTTTCTACACCACTTTCTAGCTCATCATGTGTAGAAAGTGGTGTGGATGAATTCACTACCCTGCCTTTGCACACCTCAAATATGCTTGATGGCCTCCACAAACCTCTTCCCTTGCTGCTCCACACAACATGCAAAACACAATGAGCCAAAAAATCCCAAATCGGGCTTTTTATCCCGTGGCCTGGACAAACATGGAGATTTTTTCCGGTTTTTGGCAATTTTTTCGCGATTTTTCAAAAAATCGCGATATTTTCAAACTTCAAAAAATCGGGGCAGCGAAAAAATCGCGATTTTGGCGATTTTTGCCGATTAATCGGCAATTTTTTCTACTAGGGTTCATAGGACACTAGGTAAGGAGCATGTGTAGTGATAGATGACATGACTTGGTGAATAACTTCATGAGTTGAATTGCATAGCCAAGTAAGGTTTGTTAAAGATATTCATCCACATGAGTGTCTTTAAAGATGTGGGAGCGCTTTTGGCATTTAGTTACCATTTACTCAACACTGTTTCTTACTACCCCTTTACTTGCCTTTTTCTTTATTTATTAGTCCTTTTTCTTTAGATATGCATTGTTAAGCATAGGACTTGGGGTATTGGCCTCATAGCGAGGTGGCATAGCTCAAGCTTTATTTTTGGCTTTTGATTTTCTTTTGCTGCATCAACCCCGGGCTTATAGCTCTTAAGATGAGGCTTTTCTCATGGGACTGTGAAGCATGAACCTTTCTATGACATATTATAACTGGCTATGCGTGGGAAAATGGAAAAAGAGAAAGATGGAAACTGGTAAGTATGGTTTGGGATCCTGGGCCTCTAGTAGTACAACTCAACCCAAGAGTGACAACACTTATCTAAAGGATGGCTATGGTCCACCATGGCAAAAGAAGGCAAATAACATGAATTTAGAGTGTTATGATCCATTATTAGACTTAACCAATGCTCACCACGGTCATGACAAATACATGAGACACTATCACCATATATGAGCAATGAAATGAAATATGACCATATACAATATATCAAGCCTCACAAGCATAATCATCAATAAGAGTCAGCTGAGCAAATGTAGGGAGCATCTCTGGCCAAATGTCCATGGAAAACCATAGATCTCATCTGTGGAACTGCTGATTGTGAGAAAAAATCCTCTAGTTATCCCTACATGTTAGGGGATAACAATAGCCAAAAGAACTTGGTTTCTCAGGTATTGGTGCTCGGTTTGTCTTAGCTTAGAGCAGTACTTTATTTTACTTTCCGCATCTTGCTTTATTTAGGAGCCATTTTTCCATGCTTCAACTATGTATCAGCACTAGTGTACTCAGCAGTCGTATTGACTTACTTTTGTGGTCATTGGTTGGACATTAATAAAATCATGTTATCTTATTTTATCAGCATTTTATTAGCTCACTCTAGCTTCCTACTACCACATCCACAACCATATCATCTTGGACGGGTTAAGGAAGCAGGTTTGTCAACACCTATCACTCGTTAGTGTTCTATTACTTTTTCCATTGGACCTTTCATTGATACGGCCGACTCTGATGCTACACCCATGGATTATTGTGACATGATTCTTGGTAAGCTCTACTGTTTGACAGAGGGGCACAATATGATGGCTATAACAATACCTATAGGCTTCACAAACCATTATTATGGACGACAAGCTATTAAGCAAGTCAATCTTTACAAATTCATAACTCTTTTTTCTGTTCTGGTGCTTGTCCATCCAGATCTGCAGTTTCCTCTTACACAGGTTTTCCACTTCAGGAGGGAGGTGCCTCTTCAAGTACTGATTCGAAAACCCAATACTATTCTTGCTTCAGACAATGTTTCACGCACTTCAACCACAAGGCAGATTGAGTTACATGCTTCTCAAGACACCCCTGTTCATGGTTCACCTCATCCCAAGAATATGAAGGTCATCTCTTCTTCACATTTGCCTCAATAGCCCACTGTTAGTTCGGTTCTTCATCAGGGAGGACATTTCTTCTTCCAAATGCTGCATCCGCACACCATATGTTGCACACACCGACATTTCAACAGATGATCTCCTCCCAGTATCCGATGGGACAATCCAGCCAACACATAGCTCCTACAGATATGATGTCCTTCGTTGGAAAGCATGTCTAGCCTTCACAGAGGTCAGGGACAATTTCCTCTCATCATGGAGGATTGATGAGATTTAGTCCCTAGTTCCTAGTGGACTTGTCTGAATGTGTATTATATTTTCCTTTCATATTTTATGTTTTGTAGCTCATCTATCTTATTGTAAATATTTCATAGGTGACTTGGTCAAATATGATCACTCACCTAAATATGTATTTTATAATTGTAACTCTAGTCAGCTTGGTCAAAGATGATTGCTCTCCACCAATTTTGTAGTTCTATAAATACATAATACAATATAGAGTATACAGATGTCTACAGTTCACCAATCTCCCTTTATGCTTGCATACTTGCTCTTTGATTTCCTTTCTTGTATGTGAGTACTTCATATTGCTGTTACTGTGTCCATATCAGTTAGGATATGAATTCCATGCTGGATGTTAATGAGCAATCTGTAGACTTAATTACGGAACATACAGCTACACAATCGAGTGACAAGTCTACCTGCTAGACAAGTCAAGGAAACATTTAAGCATATTTTCATGGAGGTAGCATCTTGGAATCAGTTTGACATATTTTTTGAATAAAGAAGTCTGGCAGATTAGTAGGTACTCCTACTTGGACATCTTTACTATTGAAAAGTGCTGTCATTCTGGACTCAAGTGGTTATAACTTATAAACTTCAATCAAAATCATGCAGAAAGTAAACACCAATTAGCTTCTCAAAGCTTGCACAGAAATATCTTCTTGTCTAAGATAGAAGATCTAGATATTGAAGAAATAGGATCCATGGCTAATACAAATTCAAGGGCTTTTCATTCACTATTCTTGGGGGGGGGGGTGTTGGTTTTATTTAGAAATGGCTTGAGGAGGCTATTGACATAAATCATTTCAATTTTAATGCAATGGGCAAAGAATTTTGCTGATATCAATATATTATCTGTGTGTATAATATTGTTGATGTTCCCATCTGAGAATTTCAACTTTCATTTGTTTCATTTCCTCCTTTTATGGTCACTTATTAATGGAGTATCATAAGCCACGAAATTCAGTATTCTGTCCTTGAAGAGCATATTAATTGTCTTTTATTA
Source organism: Picea sitchensis (assembly GCA_010110895.2). Taxonomy (NCBI): domain Eukaryota; kingdom Viridiplantae; phylum Streptophyta; class Pinopsida; order Pinales; family Pinaceae; genus Picea; species Picea sitchensis. The sequence goes on from SNQJ01S0012287.1 coordinate 92,635, forward strand.
AGAGCTTTGTAGTTTTTCTTGCAGGTTGTGTTTGCGTCGTAAAATCACATCTCTGTATAACATTGTTATCAGTTTGGAAATGGCATTTGGAAGTCACTGGGAACAATGTTTTGTATCCTGTTCACTTTTTAAAGGGCTATTCCAATATCAAAATGTCGTCCTTCACACTGGCTACATTGACATACACCTATATGCAATATTGTTACTCTGTTTAATTTCCTGTCATTGTGCATACCCTTTAGAGAAATACGATTAAGAGAGGAAAAAAATTGATAATGAACTTTATATTAATGTCCACTAAAGACCAAATAGATCAAGGGGACTAAAGATTACATCAGTCATGAGAAGCCCATACAAAAACAAGGGGGGTCCAAGATGTACCCCCAAAGATATAGAGAGGCAATCCCTTTGTGAACAGGTGAATGACAGAATATTTCAAGTATGAAAGTAAAGGTTTTTTTTGTTTGAAGTAATATGGTTGGTATTATATCATCCTTCATATCATTCAATTTTTAATGAGTTTGAATATTATTTTGGTGTAGCTTCAATCACAATGTTTAATCAGACAACAGAATTGCAAGTACAAAACTTATTTGTTTTGATAATCTTGAAATTTTTATTTTCCTTTGAATGTGTTTCAGGGCCCACAACAGGTGAAATATGGTAAAATTGGCTTCCCTGATAAGATAGTGACTGCCAAGGATGTTATTATTGCCACAGGGTCTGTTCCGTTTGTCCCCCCAGGAATTGAAATTGATGGTAAGTGATATTTTTCTGCTTATTTTTCAAAAGGTGTCTGAAGCTGCTTTAGACACAAAATACGAGCTTCAACAAATCAGTATTGTTGTATGGTTTCATTGTGAAATTAAAATTTCAAACAGCTAATTTCTGATGGAAAATTCACGAGTCAAGTTAAATCTTGACAGCGGTAGAATTTTTGTAATAACATATAGTAACTATGATCTCTAAAGATAATAATGTGGTGCTTGTGAATCACCCAAATTGCACCATTAAAAGTATGGAAAATTTTAGTGAAAACCATATTCATGAAAAGCTATTCAATAAATTTATTCCTGATGAAAACTTAGTCCTAGTTGATTCAATCCAATATGTATTATATTTGTATTTTTGCATTTTGCATTTTATATTTTGTATCTCACCTACCTCGTTGTAAAAAATTTCATAGGTGACTTGGTCAAAGATGATCACCTCACCTTACTTTGTATTTTATATTTCTACATAGGATACTTGGTCAAAGATGACCACTCTCCACCAGTTTTGTACTTCTAAATATATCTAATACAATATAGAGTGTACATGTACAGTTGCAGCAAGCTCCTTTGTACGGACAATTTTCCTTTCTTATGTGTGAGCATTTGCATTGCTGTCTAACTTTGCTCATTTTAGCTCTCAATTGTTAAATCATCTACTGGGCACCATGCTTTTTGATGTGTAATGTGTGGATTGGAGATACGATTTCATATTTTCATATCTTTTGTTTGGAAAACCGCACAAGTATGTGGACACTAAATGCAAGCCACAATATAATAAGAAAGAGAAAGATATACTTAATTCCTTCTTCAATATAAGAAAGAGAAAGATATACTTATTTCTTTCTTCAATATGGTGGATGTCGATACAATAAGGGAAACAATGCCCCATACCAAAATCCTGTACAACTACTTTATTAATTCAACATGACCTAGCATATTAATGACTTAAGATTAATTATGACATGTGGCTTGAATACCTCAAGTGACTTTATTACTACTTTTATCATTACAATAACTTCTAATACTAATGTATATGATCATTACAATAGAATAACTCAACATCTTTATCGATTTCTTACATGCTTAATAACCATGTTTGAAGTATGATATATATCTGTGCATGTTTCTTTATCTGCATGCTTTTTTGTTCAAAGGGTCAATAATTCACAACCTTTTACCAGCAAACAATATGTCACGTGTTACAACAAAATCTAGCACCCCATATGATGTAAAGTCCCAAGAACCAAGGAGCTAGTTTGTGTAACTCAATAAGGCTACCCACTGTCATTTCGGTAGTTTTTCCTCTCACTTTAAGTTGGCTCTTCTCCAACTCAAGGGGAGTATCCATGGGGGTGGGCTTTGATCCACTTATGTGTGCACGGGTCACGATACCATTTAATATAGTATCTCTGGGTGCAACCACACGTTCGACCACTACCTCAAGGTGCCCGCATGGCTCCAGGGAAAGCCCTCACAGGAATTGAACCTTGCCCAACGGTGAAAAACTCCTCGCTTTCCACCATTGGATCCAACCCCTTTGGGCGAAGTTAAATGATGTTATGTGATTGTTACTTTTCAGATTCACAAAGGAAAATGAACTTTTAGCAAAAGTACGATGTGAAATGTAAGTACAAAGGCTCGACATGCAATCTGGAAATTTAATTTTCTGTATTAAATATGAGAAAAAAAATCCAGAAATTTATAAATGAAACTTTAGCGATAAATTCCGGAATGCGAAAGACACAAAAATGAGCCTAAAATATGATCTAAAAACGAAGTTTTAAGGCTCTAATACTTAGGAAACGTAAATTTCTGAGTTATATCTAATCCTGAAAATGCACTAAAATGTAAAACAGATATTAAATTTAATTTCCAGATTGTAGGAAATTAACTTTAACCTAGTTTATGATAAAATTTTGGGGTCCTAGGTCACTATGCAAGGCTGGAAATGTAAATTTCTGAACTAAGTGAAGAACTGGAAATGCACTTCACACAAATCTAGAAACGTGTTTCTAGCGAGCATAACAACAAACTAGCCTAGTTTAAGGTCAAGAATTGAAATCCTAGATTAATACTGTTGGCTGGAAATTGAATTTTCTGAAGTAAGAAGTAAAAATTACAAAATACTTAAAACAGAAAATTATATTCAATTTTCCAAAATGCAAAATAAATGGAAATTTGCTAAAAAATGGATTTTTTTTTTTTTTGGATGATGAGGAGGAAGACTAGTGCCTAACTAATCCTCGGGCTAATGGAGTCATTCTACATTCATCAAGAGGGCCTACTTTATCTAAAGTCAAGGATCTAAGGGTTACCCCAAAGCATGCCACAAATATCCTATATGGTTGAAAATTAAAGCCTAAATCTATACAAGGAAACAATCCTAATGGTATCAGTTTCAAGATTAAGCCAAGTTATCTGCTTGCGTAAATATTACTAATTGTAGTTACTACTATTTGAAGCAACTAGATGAAAAATACCTAATGCAAAACAAAAAAGTAAATAACAAGGGAGTAAATTCACACCTAGTTATTCCACCACTTGAAGTAGATTTCTTGCTTAGATGACCTTGGCTCAATCCCTTTGCTTGCATAACAAAAGCTCCAATCAACAATAAATGCTCACCTCATGTCCTCATACACATAAACAAAATAGATTCCAAAGTATTTGCTTCAAGAAGAGGTAATGCTCTAATATTATTTCACTCAACAACAACCATTACAAATAATGGGAGCCTTCAATATATCGAGTTCTAGGCTCAACCACCTCATAATAAAATAATAGTAACCTAATGATCATGTTTGATATGTCAAACACATGATAAAATAATGTTATATGGAATATGAATTGGTCATCAAATTGTTTTTTAATCTCTCCACGTGAGAGAACCAAGAGAGCAAGGATGCACCCTAAGAAGCTCTCTCCCAACATAACAATATAATAATCTCCAAGAGAGAGGTGTCCTAGGAGAAAGTGGCAAGGTAGTTGCAACTAGTCTCAAGAAATAATAGAATAATAATCCAAGAGAGTGCACCCTCCTAGGATCCTCGAAGAATAACGATAGTGGTCCCAAAGTAGTCTCCAAAGTTCAACAACCATCCAAAAATAGCAAGCCACAGAAGCATGTGCATTGGATCCACATTGACCCAATAGGATAACCATAAAATATTTTCATGAAGAAGAGTGTGCCCTAGGGAAGTGTGTGACCATTCCCCAAGGTGGGGTGAATTAGCTCTAAGTCACTTTAAAGTCTTGGGCCTCAACTAAGTGGAAACAAAGTGTGAACCATACCTAGTCAAAGATGCAAATGGACCAACTAATGGAGCACTCCAACTAGAAGCAAAGTGGACAAGGGCATCTGGATAAGTGGATGTGAGTGGAATAAACTAATGATGAAAAGGGTTCATGCATAACTAACCCTCAAACCATGTGCAAGCTCAACCACCTCCTCAATGTATGTGCCAAGGATAAGATATGGTCAAAGATGTGGCACATGTGAGTGTGAACAAGGGATAAAGATACTCAAAGAATTCTTCATGAGGGAAATCACTAACAAGTATTACATTTTTTAATGGGTTGCCTCAATATATGTGCCAACAGGGGAGCACTACCTTTAGGTGTTGTACCACATGAGGATAAGTTGTACTCCCTAGTGATTTTTTTTTCTTTTTTCCTTTTTAAAAAAAAATGGACTTAAGGAATAAGGCCTCAACGAAGGTTTAGAACATTGAAACATAATGGGCCAATAATGTATCACTTAGACTAAGGTTTTGGATTAATTAATCATCAATGAGAATATCCAAAACCAGTTTGGCATGTTCACATATGGAAAAGCTGAAATAATGAAATATACCAAATGAAAGGGGTTAGTTATGAAGGGAAAATTATATGAAAATGAATGAAATGACTCATGTGCTCTCTAGGAGTGGGAATATGGTGAAATGTGGTTTGTGCCAAGGTACAAAGTTGTAATATGGTGAAATGTGGTTTGTGCCAAGGTACAAAGTTGTAATATGGTGAAAAATGGAAGATACCTAGTCAAAATGATGGAAAAGTGATGAATGTGAGTCTGTAAAGGTAAAACACTAGGAGAACACCAACAACTAAGAACAAGGCATGGACTCATCATGAAACAACCCAGTGAAGGTAGTGACTAGAGCATCATGAGCAAAGGAAACAACAAGATGGTCACCCCAACTATGATCAACAATGGACAAACCCCTGTACAAGATGAAAAACATGATATGCCACTGAAGCAACCTCCACCAATGGTACAAACATGACAAATCATGTAAGAATGCCACCTTTCCTTCTGGTTGGCCAAGGGTCGGGTAAACCATGAGGGTAACATCGAAAATAATATATGCACCATGATAATGTCCATGATATGCAATTGGTACATAGAATGCCCATGAGTATCATCTTGTAAGGTGTCATGAAATGGTCTTTGGACACCACCCCATACAACATATGGTGTAACAATATGCTTCCCTCTCCCAAAAGGTTCTAGCACTGTAAAGAAAATGTGTTTCTTTTTTTTAGGACATTTTGGTTATTCATTAAAGTGATTATATATATGGTAAGGACTGTTTGATATGTTTATAAAATTGTCTATCCAGAGTTTAGATTGTCAACACAATTTTGTGTTGTAGCCTCGCTGTTATGGGAGTGATGTTAATATGCTATTTTGTTAATCGTGTTGTTTTGGATGACAATATTGTTTGTTTAATGTGTTGTATCCTTTGTAGGATGTCCATGATATGCAATTGGTACATAGAATGCCCATGAGTATCATCTTGTAAGGTGTCATGAAATGGTCCTTGGACACCACCCCATACAACATATGGTGTAGCAATATGCTTCAAAGAGAAGCTGCAAAGAAAGCAAGAAGTATGTTTCAACTTTGCCTCTCAGATTTAGCGTTGTTGAATGTCTCTGAAGAATACAATGCAAATAAATTGTGGGATAAGTTAGGGAATTTGTAATAGTCAAAGTTGTTGGTAAACAAGTTGTTTCTTCAAAAGATGTTGTATCATCTTAGAGAATGGATGACGATGACTCTGTGATGGAGCATCTAAATTCCTTTAATACTCTGGAAAGCCAACTTGTCTCTTTTAATATTAAGATGGAGAAAGAAGATAAGTGTATTACATTGTTATGTTCTTTGCCAGTCTCATTGGGTAATCTGGTTGTAGCAATTGATACTAGATAGTACTATTCAATCCACATTAAAGTTTGAGGATGTAGTTGCATCCTTGTTATCAGAGGAAATGAGGAGAAAATCCATGAAGGGTGTGGCCAAGGATGTTTTATCTGTAAGAGGTCATCCCCAAGATAGAAAAAATAAGTTTGAGATATCATTTTTGGGATTATTTGCATTGAGTAAGTCATTAATCTATGACCAATATCCCATGAGTGTTAGTCTTCTTAGGGCATATCTAAATCTAGAGGTAGATTTAAATCTTCAGGACAATCTACAAGAAAATGCTGGAAATGCAGTAAAGCTAGGCATTATAAGAAAGATTGCAGATCTATTAATGTGGATAAAGGAAAGGGATTTGATGATGCCCCTTCCACAGAAATGAAAACCTCCACCTAAGAAGGAGGTGATTTCTATTTGGCATCTACAAGTACACATTCAGATCATGATGCATGGTTGATCGACTTGGGTGCTTCATTTCATATGACTCCTCACAAGGAGTGGTTTTGTGAATATGAAAAGTACAATGGAGGTGTTGTTTTCCTAGGAGACAAATCGATAGCCAAAATCGGAGGACGTGGAAGGATCAAGCTGTTGCTCAAGGATGGAAGGATTAGAAATATTCTTGGGGTCCTATACATTCCATATTTGGCTAGAAACCTGATATTTGTAAGTAAGATTAGTGATGTAGGCATGCATACTGGATTTGAAAAGGAAACTTGCAAGATGTTTTGAGGGGTAATGGTGTTGATGAGAGGAGTTCAGATTGGAACTTTGTTCAAGCTATTGAGAAGCACTATTAATGACAGATGTAACAATTTTGTTGTTCTTAAGGGTAGCAATGAAGAAGACAGGACCCCCACTGCCCCTAGAGAGAAGACAGTGCGATAGCATCAAAGACTGTGACATATTGGAGAGAAGGGCCTTTTGAGCATTACATGGTTAATGTATGGTTGAAGGTATGTYTAATTGCTCATTAGATTTCAATTTCTATAAACATTGTATATATGGTAAATAGAATCGAGTAAGATTCCCATCTTGTGCTAAAAGAGTAAAAGGAATCTTGGATTTGATACATGATGATGTGTTTGGACCTGTGTCTGTTCCATCACTAGGTAAATTTGTGTACTTTGTTTCATTCAAAGATGATTTCTCAAGGAACACACGGATCTATATCCTTCGAAATAAATCTGACTTTGGTAAATTTAAAGAGTTTAAGGCTTTTGTAGAGAACGAGATAGAGAAGAAAATAAAGGTCTTGAGGATGGATAATGGTGGAGAGTTGAGTGGAAAAGAGTTTAAGGAATTCTATAAAAGGTGTGAAATAACAAGGCAAAAGGCTACTCCATACACGTCTCAATAAAATGGAGTTGCAAAAAGAATGAATAGGACGTTGATGGAAAAGTCAAGAAGTATGCTCAATTGTGCAGGGTTATCATAGGAATTTAGCACAGAGCTAGTGGATACTACATGTTGGTAAGTCAATCACCTACATGAGTGTTAGTGGATAAAACTCCACATGAGGCATGGACTAGTAAAACCCCCTCTCTTAAGAATCTCAAAGTTTTTGATTGTAATGCTTATGTGCATGTTCCAAGGGAAAATAAGAGTGCACTAGATTTTAGAGCTAAAAAATGTATCTTTATTGGTTATAAAGATGGTATAAAAGGTTATAAACTTTGAAACCTAGTAGTAAAGAAGATTGTTTACAGTTGGGATGTAGTATTTATAGAGGTTAAAATTGTTCCTAAACAAGAAGTCCAACTAAGGGAAGAACCATGGACAATAGAATTTGAGTTAGAGGGTGAAGAATCTGACTCAACAAAAGTAGATGAACTAGAAGAGGAAGAACCTCAGACTCTAGTCTTGAGAAGATTGGTTTGGGAAAGAAGGCAACCAAAAAGGTATACCCCACCTGTTTTTTGTTATAGTTTTGTTTTGTCTAGTACTAATGATGGTCCTAGAATTGTTAGGGGGGTGGTGGATTGAAGGATAGTAAACTTTGGAAGAAGGCCATGGTTGAAGAAATGGAGGCTTGGGATCTAGTTGAGTGGTGAACTAGAAGAAATCCTATTGGTGGCAAATGGATGATTAAGAAGAAGTTGAATGCAAAAGATAAAGTAGAGAATTACAAAGCTCGCCTAGTAGCAAAGGGATATTCCTAGGTGGAAGTAATTGATTATGGTGAGATTTTTTCTCCTCTTGCTAAATTAACTTCTATTAGATTTATTTTGTCTAGCGCTGTTGGTTTTGATCTTGAAGTAGAATAGATGGATGTGAAGACAACATTTCTACATGGGAATCCTAAAGAAGAAATCTGCATGAAACAACGAGAAGGTTTTGTAGTAAAGGGAAAGAAAGAGTGAGTTTGCAAATTGAAGAAGTCCTTCTATGGATTAAAACAATGTCCAAGAATGTGGTATCAAAAGTTTGATACTTATATATTGGGATATGGTTTCTCAAGAAGCAAAGTTGATCATTGTGTCTATTTCAAGTTGGTTGGTGATCATTTTATTTATGTGATCTTGTATGTTGATGATATGTTGCTGATTGGAAACAACAAGGAAATCATCAAGGATGTCAAAGCTCAGTTTTTTTCTGAATTCAACATTGTTGGAGAATTAAAGGATTAGATAGATTAGAGAGTTAGTATTCCAAGAGAGAGGTAGTGTCTAAAGACACTGTTATAGCACTAAAGCAATTCGAGCATAGCTCAACATATTAGTGTAAGAAACCAAAAGATTTCCATACACAATACATTACACAAAGTTTTTTTTATATTGACCCATAGGTCCATATTATATAGCACTAAGAGGTAACCAACTCCTTTGATGTGAGTAAGATGAGGTCCACACAGATTGTTGAGGGCCTATAACAAACTGCTCAATTTTTGCCTTGTTTTGCACACTAGTTGATTGCTTTGTTCTAATTGCCTGATTACTTGAATGCCTAGTCAACCATCCAGTGGGTCCCTTAGTTGACCACTCAGTCGATTTCTCAATCAATTGCAAAGTTGACTCTCCTAGTCGACTATTGAATCTTGGTTGATTGTCTCTAGACAATCTAGAGGTGTGATGAACCTGCATAGCCTGTTGTTCCCACACCCCCCATTAGCATAATGCTCTGGAGATTTAGGAGGTGAAATTACTTCTGTACACCCACACAATTTAGCTCCTTGAAACCCAAGCATAGCCTGAAGTGTCACAAACGTAGTTTATGAGATAGGCTTCATAAAGATGTCAACAACTTGATCATCTGTCCTGTAATAAACAAGATTCACAACATTTTCTTGTATCAAGTGTCTTAAATAATGAGCATGAAGCTCCACATTCTTCAATTTACTGTGTGCAATAGGATTCTTTTCAACTTGTATGACACTTTGATTGGCACAATATACCACAGTTGATGTCTCAACTAGAAAACCAAGTTCGCCCATGAGATGTTGAACCCATACTACCTCTTTGCCAGCATACACTACGCCATGATATTCTATTTCTCTGGTCTAAAGAGAGACCACCTTTTGATTTTGACAAGACCAGACAATGGGTCTAGAGCCTAGTCGGAACTCATAGCAAGATGTAGAATTCCTGTCACCATCTCCAACGTGATCCAAGTTGTTGTAGCTGCCTAACTGGTTCTTTGTCACTGCAATACTTTATACCAAGCTGGTAAGTTCCCTTGATATAACAAACAATTCTCTTTGTGGCTTGAAGGTGACATTCTCATAGATCCTCCGTAAATTGAGAAACCACATTGTTCGCAAAGGAAATATTAGGTCGACTGTGATTTAAAGATAATGCAGATTTATCTTCACTCGAGTGTGGCATCAACTTTTGGATCTTTGTAGTTCTATTCCTTTGCGAATAGAAATCCTTCTCCTTATGCGCCCTCGAGTGTAGCATCAGCTTTTGGAGAATCACACTCCTTGGATAGCTTCACTCTCCACTGATAAGATGTCGCACATGGTTTACAGTCTTCCATTTTGAACTTCTTTAAAAGGTTTAATGCGTATTTAGGTTGAGAAATAAAGATGCCATCATCCATTTGGAAGACTTGGATGTTGAAAAAGAAATGCAACAGACCAAGGTTAGTGATCTCAAATCTATTTGTAAAATGTTTCTTGAAATCCAAACTTAAGTTAACATTGCTTCTAGTCATGATTAGGTCATCCACATACAATGCAACAATTAATGTTTCTCCATTTACATGCAATACATAAATACTATGATATGATTCACAACGTTTCAAATCGAGATTGAGGAAAGAATGATCAATCTTCTCACACCATGCTTTGGGGGTTTGTTTCAAACCATACAAGAATTTCTTTAGTTAACACACAACAATGCCATCCTTCTCAAAATTGGGGGGTTGCTCCCTATAAATATCTTCAGTGAGATCACCATGTGGAAAAGCACTTTTGTCTTCCATCTGATGTGCCTCCCATCCAAAGTGATCATCAAGTGAAACAATTAGTCGAACATAGTTCATCTTTGCAACTAGGGCAAAGATCTTAGTGTAATTGGTGCCTTCTTGCTAAGAAAATCCCTTAGCTACCAAATACGCCTTATGTCTTTCAACAACGCCTTCAGATGTGAATTTAGTTTTGTAGATCCATTGACATTTCACGAGATTCTTTCCTTGTAGTCTGTTGAGAATGTAGTAAGGAAGGCTCTCCATCATCATTACAACGTCCTAGGATGATGGAGGACAATGAAACTTAGGCTGAGTTGATTAATTAAATGATTTCCTAAGTCTAACTTAGGAAAAGTACTGTTGATATGTTATAATCTTCAGTTGACTTTAT
>SNQJ01S0012287.1:119422-154003 GCA_010110895.2 Picea sitchensis
CATGTCATCTTCAATTGTTCCAGTGAGTGCTGAGTAGTGTAGAAGACTGATTGTTTCACTCATGTCCTCGGTTGACTGGTAACTGGTCATGCCTTGATTCAAAACTTCAACTTCGTCGTTTCTGTCTTCTGAGAGAGCCAAGAGGTGCACTGAGTTAGGGCGCATCTGAATATCTTCTTTTTGAGTGAGATGCTCCATCACAAGGTGTCGAATCTGAGATTAGGGTTTCTGCAACTGCTTCTACTAGTAACCCTAGCGACAATGTCTTTGGACGCTGCTCCTGTTAGTAACCCTAGCGACAGTTCCTCAACGAGCTCAATATCCTAGCGGCTATGCTTCCTTCCAGCGTTTAGATTGAATGAAGGAGGTGTGGGCCCATAACCTGTTAGAATATGAAAGATTGTGCTTGTTTTACCATTGACAATACCCTTGTCACCCAACCATAGGCCAAAGCCACCCTTCGAGCACCTTGACCTTGACAGAGAAGAGAATCCTGGTAGCAATCCAATAACCAAGAGAGGCTAATGCACCAAGCAAGAAGTAACCAAGCTGATCAGATAGTCCCACCCAAAAGCTGGCGCAGTACCTTCCCCAGGATTTGCACACAAGACTGCAACTGCACTGCGCATAACTGGCTCTCTGCAATTGCTAAGAATTGTGTCAAATGAGAGACTGGTGCCTTGTATTTATAGTGGTTCTGACAGACTTACTGGGGCCGACTTCTCCTTCTGGGTACTAATTAATTCATATTAGTTATATTTTTGCAGCAGGCATCTGTCTAGGGTTTCCTTCATTTCTTTGCTTCCTTCCGGAACATTCTAATTTTGTCAAAGGTCACAATAGAGGTTCATACCTCCCGAAGCTACCATAATATCAACAACATCTTTAGCCATATATTGGGTGCAACCAGAGTCGACTATCTAGTCACTTTGAGAAGTATGAGCATGCAAGGCTTGGAAACACTAATAGAAAATGTATAGTGATTTGCCTTAGCTTTTGAAGCTTGGTTTTGTAGGTCAGTTGATGTTCCAATTGACATGTCTCCTTCAAGCTTCTTCACTTTCTCCTGTAGGTCCTTGGTCTTCTACCAACAAGCTTTCTCCATATGTCCTAGTTTCCAACAATGATGACAAGTCTTCTTGTTTTTACCTTTCATAGTCGAAGTCTTATCACCATGCTTCTTCTTAATAGTCTAGTCAATACAATTGTGGTCTTTCTCCTGTCAACATTGTTGACCTCTTTCTCTCTAATTTTGTCGACCTTTTCCCTTCAACAAATGGTCCTGCTAACCTATGCCCTAATCAGTAAAGCATAGAAAGAGTCAAAGGAGCAATCCTTACCATCATCTTTTTTGGAGGTTCAACCAACACAAAATGTTGAACAAAACGCATCAGATGGTGTCTTTAGATTCGTCAGGATTAGTTCTATGAGTTGACTATCTTTCTTGGAAAATCTTTTCCACGTTCATCCAATTTTAATCTAAATTCCTTCACATGGGCCCAATAGTCTTTAATTCTTTTGAAAAAGAGAGGATCCAGAGAAATCAACTCTTTCTCAATTTGCATAACTTGACTTTCCCCAATTCTATCAAACAAAGTCTTTAACTTCTTCAAGACAACATTCGGGCAGTTGATCGCGCTTATATGAAAGCAAATCTCCCTAGAGATTTAGGTTGTTATGAATCCTACAACCTCATCCTTCTCGTCGATGACAAACATTTGCTAGGCATCCTTTGGATCTGGAATTGCAATTTTGTAAACTACCACAATGATTTACTCTTCAACAATGTTTCCATATCTTGTGCCCAAATTCCATAGTTGTGGTCATTCGGGATCAAAGGTTGTTGCTTCTAACTCATAATGTTGATATACAGATCTATTCCCATATTTAGTCTGCAAGTCGAAACCCTAAGTCAATCTACTAGACAAATCCAATTCATGAGGAGCACGTACAACCACCAACCTCCACAATACTTGTAGACAACAGGCTAGATGTCATACCGCTAGCTTTGATACCATGTTGGAGAATCAGAGGATTAGATAGATCAAAGAGCTAATATTCCAAGAGAGAGGTGGTGTCTAAAGACATCGTTACAACACTTAAGCACAATCTAGCATAACTCAATGCCCATAGCAGTGTAAGAAACCAAAATATTTCCATACACAATACCCTAGACACCTTTTTTTTTAGATTGAACCATAGGTCCATCTTCTATAGCACCAAGATGTAAACAACTCCCTTGAAGTGAGGAAGGTGAGGTCCACATAGATTGGTGAGGGTGCATAATAGACTCCTCAATTTTTGTCTTGTTTTGTGTACCAATAGACTGCTTTGTTCTAACTACCTGACCAGTCGAATGCCTAATTGCCCATCCAGTCGGTCCCTTAGTAGACGACCTAGTCGACCGCTCAATCCACTCTCTTAGTTGATTGTCAATTGTTGATTGATTGTCTGTAGAGGATCCAGAGGCGTGATGAACCCTCATAGCCTACTGTTCTAACAGATATGAAAGATCTTGGTGCTGCAAATTTTATTTTAGGCATGGAAATTAAAAGAGATTGGGTAAACAAGGAACTTTGGTTGAATAAGAAGAGATATGCCGAAACAATATTGCAGAGGTTTAATATGCAAGAATGGAGACCGTTAACGGTCCCTATTTTTGCAGGTGTAAATCTATTAGTAAATCAGTGTCCCAAGACCCACGAAGAGGTAGAGGACATGTCCCGTGCTCCCATTGCAAGTGCTATTGTAAATCTGATGTATGCTATGGTTTGTACTACACTACACATTGCCCATGCAGTGGGAGTTTTGAGTAGGTACATGTCAAAACTAGGGAAGGAACGTTGGAAAGCTATAAAGAGGGTCTTTAGATATTTGCGTGGCACTTCAAATTATGTAATCTGCTACCAGGGAAGACCTAGACCTCACAAAGAGATAGATATACATGGTTTTGTTGATGCATATTGGGCTGGAGATCTTGACCACATGTGATTTAAAAGTGGTTAATTTTTAACCTATTTGGTGGAGCAATCAGTTGGATGAGCAAGAGGTAGGTTGTGGTTGCATTGTCAAAGCCAAAAGCTTAATACATGGTAGCTACTCATGGAAGTAAGGGAGCTGTATGGGTACAAAGATTTTGTTCAAGTATTGGTTTTGTTCAGAGATTAGTGAGGATAGGTTCTGACAACTGAAATGCAATTTTTCTGGCAAAGAACTTTGCTTATCATTCTAAGACAGAGCATATTTATGGGCAGTACCATTTTGTTAGAGACATGGTTGAACAAAACGAAATTATTGTTGGAGAAGGTTGACACCTTGAAGAATGTTATAGATTCATTGGCAAAGTTTGCTAGCATTGAAAAGTTCTCTCGGTGTAGAGAATCAATGGGCATTGCTGCCCCTAGCAGTTGATTATATGAATGCCTCCCCCATGCCCCCATTTTCGCAAAGTATTCAACAAGTGGGAAAATGTTGGATATTTGTTGTATCCTTTGTAGGTAGGCTTAGTCACATCTTGATGGGGATTCAGGGCTAGCCCTTGAATGAAGGGGGTCCGGGAGGGACCCACTCCCCCAACTATGGGGGATGGGGGACTAGTGGGCACTTGAAGATTTTTTTTTTTGTTCGTTATGTATTATTTGGGCCAATGGTTTTGTCCCATTGTAATATAATCCTAGTTAAGGGATTAGGGTTGTAATCTAATCTAGGTTAATGAATTAGGATTGACTAAAGTTCTAGAATACCTAAATATTTTGTATGGTGAATGGTTGAGTTAATACAATGAAGATAGAGAGTGGTGTGGCTCTAAGTTAGGCTTGTTTTATCGGTAAAGGGTTTCTATGGTAAATCTTGTGTATATTGTGTGAATGTGCTATTGTTATTCTTACATTTTAGATTCAATCAGTATTGCTTTTCTTGCACAGGTTTATCAAACTCTTCATAATGGATTTCTTAATTTCACGAGCCACTAACTTTTAGTATATCATTTTTACTCACATTCCCAAGTCAATTGACTTGGATTTCAGCTTTGGTTTGTGGACTCAAATGCTAAGATCTTTTTTGTCCCTGCCTTGGCAGGTGACAATGAAGTTGTATACTTCCTTCCCACCTATTTTGAATGGTATTATTTTTTAGGGATTTCATTTAATATGTATCTATAATTACATTCATTAATTCATTTAATATGAATTATATGATTATATTATATAGTGATATGCCTTTATTTACAGTGTCTATGTGGTGTGATGAGGTATGTCACCAGTTATTGGCCAACGTATATAAAGAGCATTGTACCCTTCTGGTTTGATTTTTCTGTAAATATCCTTTTATTTATGTAACAAACTTGTTCTACTCAAACTGCTCCAACTTTTTGGAATTTAGTAAATGGTGATAATGCAAAAGCCTCTGTAATGAAAATCATTTAAAACCATTAATTAATATACCAATTGCAATGGAGGTGTATCTTGGTTTTATTTTTATTTTGTACTGTCTCATTATTCATAGTGTTTTAGAAATGGAGTTTTTATTGTACTAATTTACGTATTTTCGTTCAACCATGAAATTCAGGCAAGACTGTATTTACCAGTGACCATGCATTGAAGTTGGAGTGGGTACCAGACTGGATAGCTATAATAGGGAGTGGCTATATAGGGCTTGAGTTCAGTGATGTGTACACAGCACTTGGGAGTGAGGTAAGAACTGTTTCCAAAATACACATTTTGACATTCCATGCTGCAACAAATGAAAAGTAGCTTCAGAACCATTTCATGAAAAATTAAAGCTTAGGATTGTGGTTGGCATTTTTATGTTCAAGAACTCATGCCACATGGAATTTTTAAAATAGAAGCAATTGGTGTAATCCTCTATTTGTTGTTGTCTTCTTGACTGTAGTCAGAATCAGTTGCATTAGACCAACTCGGCTGAATCTAACTCAAATATCATGAAAATGGTCTGAATCAGTTGTTGACTGAGCTAGAGGTTGAGTCAGCACCTGATTCTGTTTGACTTGTCCGAGTCATAGTCTTACTCAACTGAGTCAGGCCCTAACTCGTTGAGTCTGCGGAGTGACTGTTGTACAGACATGTAAGCCTTGCTGGTGGGGCCCATGCAAAAATACCTGAAAATTAAAAAAAACCAGCAAAAAGTAACTAACCTATGTAAACCCTAAACATACCTTCCTAAACCCTCCCTTACCTTTCTTACCTTATTCTGCTTCTCAAAAATTGCATTTGGCCTGTTTGGAGCTGAAGAAATCCTTGCCCAGAAGCCTGCTGTTGGCACTGATTTGGTAATGACTTACGAAATTTTCAGAGGAGAATCCATTTATGGTTGCTCTCTACCCATGTCTTTAGAGCCTCAATGTTTCTGTATTATATCCCAGTGAATCAATAGCTTTTAAAGAACTTTGATTTTATGTGCCTAGGAAGTTATATTTTATGCAGCTTGATGTGATTTAGCCTACTCTTACTTGCAATATAAATCAGCAAACTTGCATATTTGGTGTTTAATTGGTCACATTTACATTTATGTGCATGAATATATATATATATATATATATATATATATATTTATTTATTTATTTTCCACTGAAAAAAAACGTATTGTATTTCTTTTCAAGGAGAAAAATCAATACATTTTGTATTTATGACCCTGGCATAGTATTGAACAGTCTAACCCAAGTCCTAAAAAGACAATAACTGAACTAATACATCACCATGTAGAAATTTACTGACAAAATCAGCATGCACAAATTCTGTCATACACTTAGCAACCTAGAGATAACTGTCATCTATGAACTCTGAGATGCATTAAACCCACATTCAGAAAATGTCATAAGTAGAAATACACATTGCTAAACACTTTTGCAGCGGAATAAACACAATGAACAGTAATTACACATCCATGTAATACTCAGAAATTTAGGCAACCAGCCAGGGAAAACCCCAATGTGGGGAAACCCAAAGAGAGAGATTTTATTAGCTTCAGGAAAGTTATATCAGCAGCAAGATTACATTTTCTAGCTAGAGAATACCTCTTACAGCACCCAACAGTCCCACAATAATCTGCCTAGAAACCCATGCCAAAACAGTACTGCTGTACGACACTCCTTTACTGGGCAGCACCTTGAAAAACGTGCCAAACAACAGCTGTACGGTCTGCTCCTGTACAGCCCTACTGCAGCAAGAAACACTCCAAACAGCCTTGATTTTCGTGCCCACAAACTGCCTCAAAAACCATGCCCTCTTCCTTGCTGTATGGACTGTACGGATCCGTACAGTCCGGCCTCCTCTCAGCAATAAATATCAGTCACTTCTAAACAGAAAATTTCCTTGGGAAATGCGCCGAACTTGCTGCCCTTTCCTCTCCTCCTCAAAGCTCTCTCGGAAATTTCTCAATCTCTTCTTCTCATTGTCTTGCACACTACACAATGCATTCTCTTATAATTTGAAAGTGACTTTTCACCTTCCCCATCCCTAAATCCAAAGGCCAAGATCTAATCTTGCCTTTACATGATCAAGGAACATGATTCATTCCCTCCAAAATAAATCACTTAAAATATTAAAGTACAATTTTACTTTATAACATAAGTGCACTTTATGAAATAAAGTCACTTTAATATTAGAAGGTACACTTAATAAAAAGTCACTTTAATAAAAAAAACACTTTATTACAACTTTATAAAAACCCATTACAAAGTCAAGTGCCTAGTAGTGCAAATATAAGGTCACTTCCGCATACAAGTCAAAACATGCGAAGTACCTCCTGAGCTATAAAAGCTAACACACCAAAATAGCCCGTATGGGCCATCAGAAGATGCTCTACAGACTATAATTGGCAAGAAAATCCCCTACAAATCCTCACTCTAGGTCAGTTTTCTGCAGCCAAAAAGCTAATGAACCATAGAACAAACTATCATACCAGAAATGAGTACAGCAGAAAAACAAAAAGGTAAGCCTACAGAAAGGGGAAAGGAGGAGTGATTGAATTTACTCCGTTCTGCTCCTCCTGGATGTTAATCAATTGGGCTTCCAATGACACCCCTGATTTGGAGAGTGAGTCTGTCCTGCTGTTGTGTTCTTCAAAGATGTGAGCAAAGGAGATCAACTGGAATTTAGTCCTCATATCTGAGATCTGATCCATTACTGCCTGGAGGCCCACATTTTGAATAGTGAACTTGCCATTTAGCCCAACTACTGTAAGTTTGGAGTCACCATAGACTTTAAGTCTGTTTAGCCTCTTCTTAGTAGCTATTCTGAGGAGTGCTTCCAGGGCTGTTAGTTCTGCCTTGTTATTGGACCCTTGACACAATCTCAAAGAGAAAGAAATGAAATGAGCTGAATTGAAATAGAGACATCCACCGGATCCACACTTCCCAGGATTGTCCTGAGAAGTACCATCAAAGAAACCCCATGGTCGTGATTCATCTGTCACAAAGGAAAATATCTGGGGCTGTGTTGATTCCTTCACAATGTCTTTATAAGTTAATATTCCTCATAACAGAATTGAATCCTGTAGAAAAATTGTTCAGGAGTATAGGAAGAGTTTTGAATGATGATCTCGTTCTGAGATCGCCAAATAGCCCAGCAGACTGCAATGGCGAGAGCCTTATATTCACAGACATCCTTATCCTCATACCAGTCTTTGAAGGCGTTGGATAGTGACTTCTGTTCCCATTTTCCTGCTCCATGCATCAGAGTCAAAGAAGCTTCCCAGACTTCCTTTGAAAAATGGCATCCTACAAACAAGTGATAAACAGAGCCCAGACTCATTTTCTCTACACAGCATAGCAAGAAATCCCAAATAGGTACCTTGTTGGAGAGAGCTAGCCAGATGAAAATCTTGGCTTTGAGAGCGCCTCTTATCTTCCAAATTAGATACGATCACCATTCTTTCTCCATTCTCACATCTTCTGCAAATAGAGATGCATAACCAAGCCTAGCTGTATATGTTCTAGAAGATGGATTTTTAGATCACAAAAATTCATCATCTCCAATCTTCTGTTTTATAGCACTGTTGATGAGAAGCTTAGTTTATGCACTCCAGTCTTGGGCCATGTTCTCTTCCAGCCCTAGATAACCAGTTGTCTTCTATTTTTCTCACATGGGCTTTGTTGGACAGCTTCTGAAGCTTCACCAATAGTATGGATGTTCGTGTATGAAGCTGATCTCGCAAATCCAAGGACAACAAATAGTTTTCTTTTGCCCACGTGTTTGCATCGACTCTCACTTTCTTTCCATCATTGATTCTCCAAGCCAGCCAAGAACCTATTAAGGGATATGATTTCACTAAAGCCTTCCACACAATTGAGCGATTGTGGTCAACTTGGGCTGTTTCTGAAACCACTCCTCGAAGGAAAAAGGCACTATATATTTCATTTTCATTACATGGTGCCATAACCCTTCTCCCTTGAAAAGTTTCCAAAGGCTCTTTGTTGCTAAGGCCTTATTGAACATTTGGGTGTTCTTTAGATCACAACCCCCAAGTTTCTTGGGCTTGGAGGGTCGTCACCTAAGTCACCTGACACGATGACACGAGACACGGAGGACACAAAAATACGAGTGTCCGACATGTGAAATTTTGACCTCGACAACAGGACACGGAGGACACGTATATATATATATATATATCTAAAAAATTTATATATATGAAAAGAATTTGAAAATTACACATACAAAAATGAAATTTAGGCAAAGATTCATATTTTGTTAGAAACTAGAAGATTTACTGCCATTTACATGATAAAAAACTTTAAACATGTAACATAAATGATAAATGATAAATCATGATTCATTATAATTTATACTGTATACATTCAACATTGTAACACCAATGATGATAAAATGACAAACATTGAAGTTTGAATACACAAGAAATTAGAACCATTAGCTGCAACATTCTCATTAAGTCATCAAAATCAAAATGTATTACAATGTATAGATACTAGATAGCAATACCGAGTCAGAGTCACTAACACTATAGGTGAGAATGCCAATGGAAAATACAAAATAGACATAGGGTAGATACTAGAACCGACACCGTAGATGGAAGAACTGTCAAGACTCAGTAGTACTAGTCCTCCATGACATAATCATCAATATCATCAATATCAGTGTCCTCACCGCTGCTCTCCTCTCCATCCTCCTCTTCCTCCTCCTCTATATCCAACGCAATATGTGCATATGTTGATGTGGAGGATGACCCCCTCAAGAGGATCACCATCATCAAAAGTGTCTTAGCTGGATTATTAAGATCAAGTGCTCATAAGTCGGATATGTATTTCGATCAAATTAAGGCATATATATCATTAAAAGTGATTGGCTCTAGCACTTGATCATTAATTAAGATCCAAGTGCTCATAAGTGGATATGTATTTCAGTCAAATTAAAACTATATATCATAAAGTGACTGGCTCTAGCACTGGATCATTAAGATCCAAGATCATTAAACTCCTTATGTATATAGTTTTAATTTTACTTAAATACATATAAAAGTCGGGACACGTGTCCCTAAATCGGGACACGAATTTGGGTTGTGTCACGTGTGAAGGACACGACCCAAATTCGTGTCGGACATGAATCTGGTCGAATATGTGTCCCCACGCAAGATTCAAGACACATGGGGCATTTTGAACGAATCATGTTTCATAACAATTAAGTTATCTAAGCGTAGTGCCCATTAAAACATAACACTATGTATGAACAAAGATAGTAAATGCAACCACTGAAAATTGAGATTTTGTAGTGCATAAAGGTGGAGTTCCTAAATCATAGAACTAAATCTGTCAATATGTAATAAGTACCAAAAGATCCATGATAACTATAAGTACCAAAAGATCCATAATTTGGAATAGCATGAGCTGGAGTGAGGATAAGATAATATTAGATAATTTTATTAATATCCACAAATGGCCAAAAAGGAGGTCAATGGGACTAGGAAGTACAAACAATGAGCAAGTTATAGGAGTGTAAAAGACTACTTTGGAAAGCTAGAAAGTAAAAGATAGATGTGACCAAGTAATACAATAAAGGAGGAGCCACTACATATCATCAAGAAGAGATGAAAAAGTTGAGAGTGGGGACGAAGAAGTATTTGCTACCACATCAATCTCTGAGAAGGCATTGAGACACTATTGATTGATGTTGTATGGGGAGTGCCTATGGCCGAGAGGGCCTAGCTAGGTGACCCTGGGAGGATCTTAGAAACAACTAGCAGAAACTCATAATATTTGAGGTTGAGGGAAGAATCTAGTGATATGAGTCAGGGTGGTTGGGGATTGTCGAGATAGTACCCGCTAAGAATAAGTACTTTGTGTCCTAGTGCAAATGGGTCTACTAGCCTTTGAACGTGAGCTGTACATAATGATAATCTCATTGATATGTTACCTGCTATGCTCAACTTTGAAGGGTATGTTTCATGCCTGACATCAGAATCTGCCATGTTGTGAACCCTGGGAAGAAAGACGACAAGTCTGAATATGTTCTGAAGGTGCAAGGGATGTGCACCAAACTTGGCCTGCACAATGGCTTGGAGGATTGTTTACATGCGGCAGATCATATGCTATAACATGAGGGATTCAATTCTATCTATATGGGCCCAATCTACTAACAACAAGCGAGAACCCCAAATCTTAAACTCATAGAAAACAATCAACTTGATGATCATGTCGAAGAGATGCATCTGAACTAAAATGGCTTGAAAAGGTGTATGGAAGCACTGACACTCAAATGTGGAAAGAGACCCATATTCCTTGCTAAGATGGGGTTGGGCAATGGATCTCAAACTAGATATCGATTGATGAATTGGACCCCCAAATAAGTATAGGCTGGCCGCTGTAGTGATCTTTACCTCGCTCCCTTTGAAGAAGAAGTGGAAGTCTGATGGAGCATTCATAGATGCATTGAAAATCATGATCTTAGTCTTGCTAAGGTTCACAACCATCTGCCCGAGGTCAAAAAAATTGGCGAGAGCATCACACTATCTCTGTAATCCCTTGGAAGAGGAGACCAAGAGGACTACATCATCAATGTACAAGAGAGGAGAAATCAAATATGATGTAAAAGACAACCATCATCCCCATGCGTGTGCTTCTTTTGGTGTGCTCGAAGCTCATCAATGTAGGTCCCAAACAAGATTGGTAGGAGAGGGCACCCTTGTTTATCAACTTTAACCCCTATAGCACTTCTAATGAAGTCAGAAAGGCCACGTGATCTAAAAAATTGATTAATAACGATCTCATAGATCCTTATGGTAGTTGCGATGAGAGACTCAATGATCTTGATGTTTGTTCTGTTCTGACCTTGGAAATGTGTTCTAATGGGTTTTATTAGTGGTTTGCCAATGAATAAACATGAACAAAAGTTCTTGTCATAGTGTATCGGTTTCTGAAGATGGCTGTTTTCATTTCTTGCAGTAAGAATATTGATGCTTCTAAAATTGCAGATTTGGTTTTCGAGCATATTTGGATACACCTTAGGCTACCATTCACTATTGTGTCAAATTATATTCTCAGTCCTGGGCAACTTTCAGTGATCCTTGTGGAAGATGCTCGGCTGTCAGTCGCAGCTTTCTACTTCATTTCATCTGTTAAGTTTTTATTGTTGTTATTAGGTTATTTCCAAATTTCATGAGCATTCAATGCATTTCCAAAACAACAGTATAAAGAGGATCACTGAAAGAAACACGATCACAAGGTACACAACATATTATCCTGGGAAACCCTCATGGGGGAGAAAACCCAACAAAACTTCCTCAATAATAGATTGCCAGTACAATGCCAAGACTAAGATTAAAACACCAAAGACAAACCAAGACCAAGCATGCGCCTCTCTTCTCCTTCGTTAGACTTCTTCTTACAACTGCAACTACCTTCAAGATATGAACACTAGATGAGTGAGTGAGTGTGTTTAAATGAGACATCATCCTCACATATAAATACAAGTTGTGAGGTGGCACTAGGGTTGTGTCTCTTCACTTGGTGGAGCCGACTTCTTCTAGAAGTGGCTAAAACCACTTTACAATTACCAGGGGCCAACTTTACAAATGCCACCATACAAATATAGTTTGACCAATCCACAAAAGGGGATTTGATCTTATACAAGACCCGACTAGATCAATCCACAAAAGGGGATTTGATCTATACAATAATAACTCAAATATAATTAGAATATTCTTCGAAGTTACAATATTTTAACACTCCCCCTTAACGAGAAGGGTATTCTACTGACATGACTCAATATAACATCATCAAGAGAAGGAGAGGGCGACATCATCATCAACATTTGGAACACTGAGGGACACATCTATAAATCATCATAATTTTTTCTCATCATCAATATCATCATCATTAGCATGAAGGAATAACATCATCATCATCATCAACATAAAGCTGGAACATCAACATCAATAGCACGAAGCTGGAACAACAATATCAACAACATGGAGCTAGAACAACAATATCAACAACACGAAGCTGGAACATCAATATCAACAGCATGGAGTTGGAACGACATCATCAAAAGCACGAAGCTGGAACATCATCATCAACATGTGGCAGACAGGTGCTTCAACAACATCAGTGGTACTCTGACAGCCCGTCCTTACCGGACCTTCAGGATCTGCTCAGGAATCATAAGATTCCCCAGGATATAAAATCCTAACTGAGCTACCACAACTGACCACAGCTGGCATATACATGCACAGGTACTCTGACAGACCGTCCTTATTGGACCTTCGGGATCTGCCTAGGGATGATCGGTCCCCTAGAATATAAAATCCTAACAGAGCTACCCGCTGTTGGTCATGATACCATAGTATCATCAACTTCACTCCCCCTTTCGAAGGGAGGTCCTTTCGGACAATACCAAGCTTGTCTCAGAAGTACTCAAACTTCACAAGAGACAAAGGCTTAGTCAACACATCTGCAACCTGCTCATCTGTGCCAACATATTGGAGCTTTACAACTTCCCTCTGCATAATATCACGAATGTAGTGGTACTGGATCTCTATGTGCTTCGACTTATCATGGAACACTGGGTTCTTCGTCATATTTATACAACTCTGGTTATCACATAGAATCATGGTGGCTTCCATCTCCAGATCGAACAGACGTGTCAACAACTTCCAAAGCCATATGGCTTCACGACTGGCGAAACATGTTGCAATGTACTCCGCTTCTGCCATGCTGAGAGTAATACTAGATTGCTTCCTGCTTTTCCATGAAGTCATGGCCGACCCCAAACTGAAACAACATCCTGAAGTGCTCTTTTTGTCTGAAGCACTTCTAACCCAATCTGAATCAATATAACCATATAGTTTGAAGTCATGATTTCCAGTATAACAGAGACCATAATCCAACATACCCTTAAGATATCTCATCACATGCTTTGCAGCTACAAGGTGAACACGTCTGGGCTCCACCAGATACTGACTCAAGGTGTTCACAACAAAGCATATATCTGGCCTGGTATTCGTCAGATACATCAACGAACCAATAATTTGTCTGTATAGAGTAACATCAACCAACTCTAATGAAGTATCAACCAGGAGCTTCAAATTCGTTTCCATGGGTGTGGTCATGGCTTTACATTCCAACATGTCAAATCTCTTCAGTATTTCAACTGCATACTTCCCGTGGTTAAGATCTTCTCTGGGCTCTGCCAAACTTCAAGACCTGAGAAATAATGCATCGGGCCTAGGTCTTTCATCTCAAATTCTGCAGTGAGCTTCTTCTTGCAATCTGTGATGAGCTTTTATTCCCCCGTTAAGAATAAATCATCCACATATAGTAGCAATATAACTGGCTCATCATTCATAACCTTGAAGTAAAGGTTAGGATAAACTTTACTCTTCGTAAAGCCCAAGCTTGTCATGAAACTATCAATTCTGCGATACCAAGCTCTAGGAGCTTGCTTCAACCCATACAGAGCTTTCTTCAACCTGCAGACATGAGTCTTTCTATCTTCAACTTCAAACCCTTGTGGTTGTTCTATACACACCACTTCTTCAATAACACCATCTAAGAACGTTGTTTTCACATCAATCTGGTGCAACTTCCACTTCATTTTGGCTGCAAGAGCTATGATGGTTCTGATAGAAGTGTATCTGGCTATAGGAGCAAATGTTTCTTCATAGTCAACACCTTCCTTTTGAGAAAATCCACGAGCCGCAAATCTTGCCTTATGTTTTTCAATACTTTCGTCTACTGCATATTTTATTTTGTATATCCACTTGGAAGATACCACATCTTTGTTCTTTGGTTGGGGAACTACTTCCCATACATCATTCTTCATAATGGACTAGTATTCTTCTGTCATGGCGTCCATCCATTCTTTCTTCTGAACGGCTTCTTCAAAGCAAGTAGGTTCCTTTTCTATGAGATCACACATCAAGGCCATATAGTTGAAGAATGGCTTAGGCTTCTTGCTTTGTCTCATGGTTCCTTCTTGGGCACCATACTTTTCTGCGTCCTGAATGAGTTCTCTAGCCTAAGTTGGCTTTCTCTTGTGATAGATAGTCATACGGGGAGGTTCTTGAGATTCTATCATATCATGATCTGCAACTCTGGGAGCTACAGGTTCTTCTTCATATACTTCTTCAAGCTGGCATTTTTTTGATCTCTTGAGTGCTGCATCTTCATCAAAGGTTACATCTCTGTTGATCTCAATATGATGATATACTGGTATGTAGATTTTGAAGGCCTTAGAGACCTCACAGTACCCAACAAATATTCCCTTCTTTCCAGAAGGATCCAACTTAGTTCTCTTTTCTTTTGGAATGTGTACAAATACTGGACGACCAATATTTTGAGATGGCTTACTTTTGGCTTCTTTCCGGTGAACATTTCTTCGGGGGTTTTGAATCCAAGTGCACTATGGGATAATCTTTTTTGGACATATACTGTTGTTCTTGCTGCTTCAACCCACAAGTGCATTGGAAGATCTTGATCATGAATCATAGCCTTTACTACTTCCATAATCGTTTTATTCTTTCTTTCTGCTACACCATTTTGTTGAGGATTATAGGTGTTGCCGTCTTGATACACACTTGAAAACGTGGAAAAGTCTTAATCCACTTAGTGTGTCCTTGGAGGCACAATGCCCAAGTCCGAAATCATTGTCACCTCGGTTTGGACTTCTTCTGTCTAGGCTTACTCCTAGGGAAGCCAAGGGGGGTAGACCCTAGTTACTATGTGAATTATTAAATGAATTCTAGGAGTAAATTTTAGTTTGTTAAGGTAAGGGGGAACTAACCTATATGACAGGGAACAATGCAATGCACACCTTAAATTAAAGTCAGCTCTTTTCCTAAGGTCAACTAAGACTAGTGCCTAAAGGTTGGGCAAGGGGTCAATTCAAGTTACAACAAGTAAAGAAATGATCTAAGTACAAATAAAGAATAACTTTACAAATTAATACAAACTAAGATAAATGAAATGTGATTACAACAATTACCAAAGAATAAAGAATAGCTAGATAACTACACGATGCACAAAAATACAACTACTTGCCAATTTACAAATGAAATGAAAGAAATACTTGTTAGATCTACTACACCAATGAAGCACTAATTGAACTAACCAATTAATTGATTTTGCAGATATGTAAAAGAGAGATAGCTCAAAGATGCATTTACCACAAAGAAACAACTTACAACCCAAGCTTAAATGCCCAAAAGGAGAGATGCGCAACTTCAAAATATGCCACTCATGGACTAATGCACAACTTCAAGGGAACCAAAAGCTTGAAAGAAATGCCACCAAGATGACTAATGCGCAACTTCAAGGATACACCATTCAACCATAGAGATGCTCAACTGAAATGTAAATTGCTAGAAAGATAATGCTTGAAAGTAAAGTTGCAGGAAAGGAAAGATCATACACAACTTAGATCAGATTAGGAACTTGAAGCACAAATCGTGTGAGTAAATTTTAAGGTTGAATTAGCTGAGATGTAGCTACAAGCCTAAACTAGGTGACTTCCCCTATACTCCTACCGCTTTGGCCAAAATGATTGTTGGGTGCTCAATAAGCAAGGTAAACAAGGCCTTACCCTAGTTCCACAGGTCATGCCGTGAGATCATCCCTGATCTAGCACCCCAAGTAGCCTCCACAAGCCTCCTTTTTGGTTGCGAAAGTTGTATCAGTAAAGGGTGCTCTAATTACTAGATAGATTATCCCTCCTAAAGGTACAAGTTGATTGAGTTAACAAATAAGATTACTTGTGTTAAATTGCTCAAGGAGATAGAGCTTGAAAAATAAATGAATTAAACAAGAGCTTATAGATCCAACTTAAACAAATTGCCAACAGAGAAATGCTTCCAAGAGCTTATACAAGATATTAAAACAAAAACGAAATGCTTCTAACTATGTGAAATATAAACATTGAACTTGAAATGAAACTAAATGAAACTAGAAGCATAAACCACCATTAACAACTTAGCATATGAAACAAGCCTTACGATACTGCATGGGTGCCTAAGCCAATCCTCTTTGCAGGGTGTAGGCAAAAGAATGAATGAAAGTAAATGACTTGAAAGAAAGAGCTAACTACTTGCAACCTCAACAAAGGCACAAGATGGAGGACAAGCCTACTGGTTTTGTGCCCAAGTGGGTGAATGAAATACACAAATAAAAGAACGAAACTTTAAAAGAAAGACAAGTAAATCTAGCCACACAACCTTGCCTTAAGGGAAAGTGGGGCAAACTAGAAATGTAATAACAAAACTGAAAATAAATCTAGCTCCTAGCGTTATGATTTTGCATGGGTGGCTAGGCCAATCCACTATGCAAGGTGTAGGCACATTTATGAAATAAATTGCAGAAATTTTTAACTTGAAAAGAAATGCAAGCCCAAGAGACTCTCTTTGGGCTTGCTTACAATTATAGAAGAAGAAAGAAGAATTGGGTGAATAATACCCCAACTTGGGAGGTCTTTTCTTGACGTTTTGAGGTCTTTTCTTGACGTTTTAAGGCCCCAAATGAGCCGCACCTCCTATTTTCTGGTTCAAATCTGCAAAAAATCAGCAAGCAAAGCTTGCTGGAAAAGCTGCAAAAGTAACCAAAAACCTCAAATATTTTCTGTTAATAATATCAAAAAATTTCAGTGTATAAAATCAGCAAGTAATTATATTTAAATGACCTATTCAAGAGAGTTAGAATGCCCAAAATATGTATGGAAATGTACAAAAAAATATTGCAGAAATTTAAAGAGGCTTAAGTTGGGTAAAGGGACAAATTTCCAGATCTGAAATTTGTCCAAAAAAACCCTTGGTGGCCTGCAAATCTTGTGAAACAAAGCTACAGAAAAGAGAATATGTGAGTAGATCTTAAAGATTAAACAAAATACTTTGCTAAATCCCAAAAATACTCACTGGATCTACAATACTACTACCATAGATCTACCAAGCAAAATACTTTGCTTGGAATTTCTACTCTAGATCTATAACAAATGCATACACAAAATAAACCAAACAAATATCACCTCCAATGTAGCAAGATGGCACCAAGAAGACTCTCAATGCACCATGGATCCTCCAAAGATTTCTTTTATTCAAGAGAAAAAGGTTGTTGCAAATACTTGCAGCAAGCTTTACACAAGAGCAAGAGCAAATGGGAGAAAGAGAGAAGAGTGGGAGAGAAGTGGGAGAGATTTGGGCATAGTAACAATACAATGAGAATAGATGTGAAATGAGGGAGGGGTAGGCATTTTTTTATACTTGGGAGGCAAGAGTGATGCCTCTTGGATGAGCTCCAAGTGTCACTCATGCAAAAGAAGTGATGATCTCAAGAAGGGCGCAATTTTAGGGTTTTAGTCATCTAGGGTTTGTGAGGGATGAGTGAGGGTGAGGGGGAACACCTTTTTGACAAGTCAAACATTAAGTTGAGTCACTAGGGGGGCACACTTTAGGAGCTTAGGTGTTCCATTGGTTTAATTTTTGAGTTTGGGTGTTTTCCTCACCAAGGGAGGTGCAACTTCCCTAGGGGGAATGTCAATTTGTGGTAGTGGCTAGGTGAGGGGGGTGATTTTAAGTTAGAAAAGTGTTTCTCTAACTTAGGAAAAGGGTTAGGCATCATCTCCCACTCTTTCTCTAACCTTTTTGCTCATTTTACAAAATTTGACATTTTTACTTAGCCAAATTAAAGCAATTAAATTGTTGACTTGGACTGACTTGGACTCCTCATGGACAATGACCTAGCAAGACTTGTCCAATTGAGCTGAAACTTGGTCCAAGGGTGTAGGGGGTCTCATTCCATTTCTTTTGAGTACTCACACCCCTATCAAAATCCCCTAGGACCTAGTTTTTACATTTTTACATCAAAATTAATTAAAATTACGATTAATTGGGTAATTTAAAAAAAATTAAAAAAAACTACTTAGACTCGACAGAATTCTGCAAGACTCTACGAGATGTCTAGCATGGTCATTTACAATATTCCTAGACTCTAGTCACCCAATGGGCTCGATCATTAGAACACCTTTCACCACTTTGGAGGATTATTGTGGGAGTGAAAAACCCGAGGGTAATTAAAATGGCTGGTTAGGCCAGATTAATTACCCGAGGAAAAAAAACACTTGATGAAAGGACTTCCCTAATGATAAATTCCTAGGCAACTAACCTATAATATGACTCATGCTGACTCATTACATTATTATCCCACGTAGGGGAGTGGAAATTCCAGTTACAAAAGGAAGTGATGAGGGCAAAATTGCCTTGTAGAACCAGAAAGTCTTCAACTTTGTTGCACCATCATGTACATAGCTTCATGGCACATGGAGTTGACCCCCTAGTTGAAATAGGTGGTCAACAATAGGTAGTGGTGAGCTCCCTCTTAATCTCGACATCTCTGCAAAAGTTTCCAAATTCTTTTGAAGTGTAGTCTCCTCCATTGTCTGACTTGCGTATCTTGATTTTTCTTTCGGAGAGGTTTTCTACTAAGGCTTTGAATTTCTTGAACTTTCCAAGTACTTCATCTTTTGACTTCAAGAAATAAACCCAAGTTTTACGAGAGTAATCATCAATAAATGATACATAGTATACATACCCGCTTAGAGAGGTTGATGGCATTGGACCGCATACATCTGAGTGGACAAGTTCCAAAATTCCTTCTGCTTTACTGTTGCTCTTTGGAAAATGATTCTTTGTGTTCTTTCCTTGTGCACATCCCTTGCATACACCTTCATGATCAACCTTTAGTTCTGGTAAACCTGTAACTACCTTGCTTACATATGGTAAGGCTTCGTAGTTGATGTGAGATAGTCTTCTATGCCAAAGTTCACAAGGACTTTCAGTAGAGTGAGTCAAGGCTACATCTGAGTGACCCTTTAACTTGTACAAACCACCTTCTTCTATTCCAATAATAACTGCATCTTCTATAGTTTTTCCTTTACACCACATAAGAACTTCACCATCTACGAATGCAACCCTGAAACCTTTCTTATCTAGAGATGAAATAGAAAGTAAGTTTTTTTTCAAACCTGGTGCATAGAGTACATCCTTCATTCTCATCGGAGTTCCTGAATCGAGTTTGTAGGTGGCTTCTCTCATTGCTTTGATTGGGTACTGATAATCATCTCCAAGTGAAACTTTCTGAGGGGAGTCTTTTTCTATAAGGCCGAAGAGAGTCTTCTTTTGACCTGTCATGTGCTTAGAGGCACTACTATCTATGAGCCAAGTATCCTCTCCAGGTGTCATAGATCCCGAGAGAGTGGAAAACAAAACATATTCTTCAATCTCTTCTTTAGCTAACTTCTTGGGTGGCTCATCATCTTTAGTTGCATGGGCATGATGTCTTTAGTTATTTCTCCTCTTGTATTCTTCCCTTCTGGCAGGACAATTCTTAGCAATGTGTCCCATCTTATCACAATGATAACACTGGTAGGAGGAGAAATCTTTTCCCTTTCTTTGACCCTTATGATATTTTTGGAATATCTTTGGAGAGTGAGATTCTTTATGAAAGCGAGTCTCCTTTTGAAAATGAGACTTTCCCTTTCCATCCTTAGCATGAGCAACTAGGGCTTGATCTTCATCTTTTAATAGAACAGCTTCTCGGTTAGCCACTTTTGCTTCTTCTTGAACACATTCTTCCCATAGACTGTCAAATTGGAGTTTCTCTTTTCTTGCACAAATAGTTTGGATGAAGGCATCCCAAGGTCTTGCGAGACCATTAAGAGTTGTCATCACGAGTTCATCTTCATCTAAGTTGTCTCCAATTGCCTCTAACTGTTCCTTGAATTGAGAAACCCTAGAGAAATAGTCTTGAATTGTTTCTTCTTTTTGCATTCTTGTATTCTTGAGTTGGGTTCTCAAGTTCATCTTTCGGTTGATGTTCCTTCCTTCATACATTCTGGTTAGGGCATCAAACATATCTTTTGGAGTATTCTTGAAGACACTTGAGGGGTCAAGTGGTCTTTAATAGAGTCTGCAATTATCCTTTTAGCCTTAATCATATCCTTCTTGTACTTCTCTTTGGATGCATTTTCTTCGGGCTCTGGTACATTTTCTTTTATGAATTTTGCAAGGTCATTCTCTTCAAGAATGAGTCCAATTCTGTACTTCTAGGCACGGAAATTTTCCACACCTTCAACTTGTCAACAAGCTTGGTGCTTGCAAAAATCTTGACCTGGAGCTAAGAAAGAGAATAGAAAATGAAAGTGGTCAAAAACTGAAACTGAGCTTACCAGGAGATGCACTGGGCTGAGGCGAGTTTGTTTGAGTTGACTGTTTTTTAAAAATCCAAGTTTTACCCTCTGAAACTGGACTTGCGCACTTCTGGACTGGTGCTTCTGGTACTGGTTTTGGTTTCCTGGTTTTCTAGTACCAACCAAAACTAGGGTTTGACTTTCTGGAGAATCCAGCCACTGAAAAAGTTCGCTCAAGCTGTCAAAAGATGCGCTAGGGCAGGGCACACTTCCCAAGGTGGTCTTTGGTAAAAAAATCCTCTTCAGTAAAAAGCCCTAATTTTCTTGTATGACAACAAAAACGTCTAGATACCCAGTGAAAGATGCTCTATTTAGTCAAGCTCTGATACCATGTTAAGTTTTTACTGTTGTTATTAGGTTATTTCCAAATTTCATGAGCATTCAATGCATTTCCAAAACAACAATATAAAGAGGATCACTGAAAGAAACACGATCACAAGGTACACAACATTTTATCCTGGGAAACCCTCATGGGGGAGAAAACCCAACAAAACTTCCTCAATAACAGATTGCCAATACAATGCCAAGACTAAGACCAAAACACCAAAGACAAACCAAGACCAAGCATGCGCCTCTCTTCTCCTTCGTTAGACTTCTTTCTACAACTGCCTTCAAGATATGCGCACTAGATGAGTGAGTGAGTGTGTTCAAATGAGACATCGTCCTCGCATATAAATACAAGTTGTGAGGTGGCGCTAGGGTTGTGTCTCTTCACTTGGTGGAGCCGACTTCTTCTAGAAGTGGCTAAAACCACTTTACATTTACTAGGGGCCGACTTTACAAATACCACCATACAAATATAGTTTGACCAATCCACAAAAGGGGATTTGATCTTATACAAGACCCGACTTGATCAATCCACAAATGGGGATTTGATTTACACAATAATAACTCAAATATAATTAGAATATTCTTCGAAGTTACAATATTTCAACATCATCCTCAGAGTGATGGGCAGTCAAAAGTTGTCAACATAACACTTGCACATGCACTTCATATCTATTATCAGTTGTATAAATTGTGGGACCAATATCTTCACATAACTTAGCACAACTATAGTTGGGCCTTACATGCTTCTATAGGACGTTCTCCTTTGGAGTTTTCTTATGGCATTCAACCTCTTGCTGCATATGAGATTCCTGTTGCATTTCCTGTTTCTTCCACTTCTCATCAATCAAAACAACAAGACAAAGCTATATCTTTTGTTGAGCAGTTAGTAAAACTGCTTGCAAGGGTCTAGGATGTTCTTCTTAAGACCCTTGCTGGGTATAAAGGGCCTGCATGATAAGCACAGGGTCCCACATACTTCCTGCTCCTTCCAATTCTCATCAACAAAAAGAACAAGACAAAGCTGCATGCTTTTTTGAGTAGAATATAGATAGCACAACTATAAGCAAGGTTCAAGGCTGTTATTCTCAAGAGTCAAGACCCAAACTATGTGCAAAACCCTGCACAATAAGCACCAGGTCCTGCATACATTCCAAGTAGGAGGCAAGGAATGGTTGCATGCGGACAAAGATTCAAGAAGAAATAATATTGCAGGTTGAAGTTCATCTGATTTTATCTTCTAGATCATCTTGACATATATTTGCTAAGGTTTCTAAGCCATTTCTTTATGATAATATGAACACATGAACTTTTTGGAATTTCTTACAACAAATACCAAAGGTCATATGTTATGAAAGGTCTCTTAAGCACATATGATGATAAATTCTCATTCATTTGATAAAAGCAACTTGCTTTTCTTATTATAGATACACTATGGAAGTTATCCAGTTGCAAGATCTGATTCATTTCAGAGAAGCTAACTGTTTTTTTCCTTCTTTTTAATACAAGAAGCTTTCTGCACTCACACACATAGCTTAAAGCTCGTATAATCATATATTCATATTGTTCCTTGTTATAGCTTTGTTATGTTATAATAGCAATAGTGTTATTACAAATTTACATGTTATGACAGGTCACATTTGTTGAAGCTCTAGATCAGCTTATGCCTGGCTTTGATCCTGAGATTGGAAAGCTAGCTCAAAGGGTCTTGATCAACTCACGAAAAATTGATTATCACACTGGTGTTCTTGCTAAAAAGGTATGTTTAACTGCTACATATTGTTTAATATTTTTCTAATTTAATCAAAGCAAAGCTATTATACTACTAGGAATTTTAATGAGCCACAAATTTAACTCGATAGCAACTTTACATGGTGTGCATTTGGCACTACTAAGTTATTTGGGACATTGTATTGAAGATAACTCCAGCCAAGGATGGGAGACCTGTGACTATAGAGCTTGTTGATGCGAAAACTAAGGAGCCAAGGGATACTCTGGAGGTAAGCTAAAAGATGAAATGTCTTTGTTTCTCAAGTTGTAACCCTTAATCACAGGCAGGAAGTTCTCTTCTTATATGTCGTAAATGCTTCTTTAGTTTGTATCAGATCAAAATATTCTTGAAGTATTTGTCAGGAGGCAAGGAATGGCTACCTTTATCAATTTCTAGCTTCTTGTATACTAGGAAATATTGAGAATCAAGATGATGATAAAAGGACCATTAAAAGAATTATGGTATGGACAGTTATGGTATGGCTGACTTAGAACCCAACCTTATTTCATTTTTGAATCTGGTAACTTAACATGGGCCTAGCATTGGTCGCTGTTGTTGTATTGCCTGGATATATATCAGTGATCTGGCCCACAAAACAATGGCTTTATTTAGTTCTCCGTGGTCTGAAAATGTTAGGCAATCCATTAATTTGTAATGAAGATAAATTACTTACATTAATTATATTAATTTAGTGTATGTTTGCATCTATTAGTATAGACTTGTCTCTTAGGTAGTACATACAGGAGTCTTCTTGACTACCTATGAGTCATATCTCATATCATTCAACATTTATTAGTATATATATTGGTCTTTGGACTTGTGGGTTTGTACCATTTTCTATGGATGCTCTAGTAATGAACTGTTATGTTCATTATCAGAGCAAGTTCAAGACTTGCTTGCCTGTGGCCAGTTTCTTTCTGCTGGTGGCAGCATAAAATTCTCAGGCTGGTGGCCCACCTTTGAAGCATAAATCTACCTTTTTAAATAACTGCAGAAGGGAGGAGACTACCTCTGTTCAGTATCATGTTCGAAGCAGAAGATCAACATAGAATAGAAATTAAAATAGAAGAAGACGGAAAGTATTTCAGCTGCTGATAAAACATAAGCAAATTTCTGGTTGAATTCTGTATACACTGGTGTACTGGTCAGAATTGATTTCATGAAAATAAGAGTTTGAAGAAAGCTCAGCCTGCAAATAAAAACTATCACCATTTGGAAGCGTCCACCAAAACAAAATATAACCACTGGACAAAAGCAGAGCATCATCCATGAGATAGACACCATAGTCACCTGTCTATTTGAGTCCCCCCATCTGATGAGGTTTCCTCTTTTAAATCAAAAGGTCCTAATTTGGTTTATAAAATAATGGCATGAAGTAAACAGAAATATCACTTTGTGGACCACCATCACTTAGTGTAGGCATAAAAGAAATATTATAGCAAACCATGGCACAATTGATATATATATTTAGGGTCAAATGTGTACATTTAGACTAAGAATTGGTGGAACTTAGGTTGAATGTTCTATTTGTTGAGGGATTTCATTTCTGTTTATGAAGACTTCCTTTTCAACAATTCTTTGTTCTTTTCCCTTTGTTGAACAACTTGCTGACAATGCTGCATGGGAACCAGTCCCCACCACTAGGGGAAAGTTGGAAACATCCCTGCGTTTCTTCGTTGCTGGGACTTGGGAACTGCAGGGAGAAGCCCTGTTTGGAAGGGAATGTTCTCGAGGACATGGGTGATGACCACCATGTTCTCTGGATTTTTGCAGCCAAAAAAACTAGTAGGTCTAGGAGATATCCCTCAATGGCTTCGGGGATGTATGGAAAGCCGCTATCTAAACCGTCAAACATGTGGCATTGGTTTTCCAAGAAAAATATTCAGTCACTTGTTTGACATTCTGACCATGACAAATAGTATCTGTGCAGCACTTGCTGGAATATTTTGTTGTATGTTTTTGTAATGGGGGATAATAGCAATGACAGTTTTGAATCCTTTGTTTGGTAGTTCCCATAGCCTATATGTAATTATTTTTCCTGAGGTTTTAATGTCCACACAGACAAGGTCTTTCGGACCTATTATTTCAATTTCCTTAATTTTTATTATTAATCTTTAAATTTTTTTACCATCCCCATCTGTCCATCCCTAGAAATTTGGGGGTACCTTCCGGCTGTCCCTAAAATCTATCCCCTCATCCCCTGTTCCAAAAACTCTATGCAACATAGAAATTACTGACAAACTGACTTGTGCATTGACTATACTGCATGGTGCACCCGAGCATTTAATATACAATTAAAACAGAGAACTCATACAGAATATTCAACTGTCTCAGTTATTGATTTTTTTGTTACTTTAATAAGTTTGAATATGATAGTCTCATCTAAATGTTAGCTGGTTTATCCTCAATGCAAATTACAAAAATGTTCCAGCCTGGTGCATTATGACAGAGTTGTCATGAACATAGGTTGACATTAATAGTCATTATTACAGCTTAAATGGATGGTATCAGCAAGGTACCAACACTTGGCATTGTCTTAATTGGCCTCGTGTTTCGTGCAGGTGGATGCAGCACTTATTGCTACAGGACGGGCACCGTTTACAAAAGGCCTCGGCCTAGAGAATGTAAATGTTCCTTTCTTAATGAGAAGTTGGTCTCTTTCTAGCCTGTGGATGATCAAATTTACAAGGCTGTAAGATATAAGTTTATAACATTTTGGCCACAGCCATATGATTGTTTGTGGGTGCTTCTTTCCATGCTAAAAAAGTTATGGCAGGATTGAATTTTTGATGAGCTTTCATTTGTTTGTTGCTTTAGATTAATGTAGTTACTCAAAGAGGTTATGTCCCGGTTGATGAACATATGCAAGTTATTGGTGCAGATGGAAGTACGGTTAGTGAAATTGATATATTCCCTAGCTTCTAAAGTTTCTATTTAAATATTCATCTTATGTACCATTTAACAGTAATAGGACATGCACTTGAATTATTTAATTGGATTTTTGTTTATGTTCATATATTAGCAGAGTCCAACAAGTATGTTACATCCATCCTTTCTTTCAACTGATTTATGGAGTTCTTTGTTCTAAATTGTACAGGTTCCTCATGTATATTGTATTGGAGATGCAAATGGGAAATTGATGCTTGCTCATACTGCTAGTGCACAAGGCATCTCAGGCAAGTAGTTGACTCTATGTTTAACATTGGTTTACATTCTGGGACTCATGTAATGTTAAATTATGGCATAGCTTGCTTTAATAGCTGAGTTTATTTGATTTTTAATACCTATGAACTTTATGTTGCAGTCATTGAGCAAATTTCTGGGAGGGACAATGTCCTTAACCACTTGAGTATTCCAGCAGCTTGCTTCACGCATCCAGAGATTAGTATGGTTGGCTTGACAGAGGTAAAATGAAGAAGCTATGTTGTGCTTTTTCATCCATGCTGATGCCTTGATTGTTCGACTGAGGGAAACACAGCAATGCATTAAAATACTATAAAAGATTGCAGCATCTGCCTTTGCTTCCAGTGTGACATAGCAAGTGGTCTTGTGAGATGCTTTTCTTGCATAACACATGTACACTATCCATGCAAATGCTCACACGTTGTAGAAACCTTAAATGGGGACCAACCATTATCAATTAATTCATCGACATAAGTTAAACTTAATGAGAAGAGTTCTCAACTCTTGGAGCCCACATTTAGAGTCATATTTCATTTTTTGTCAATTTGAAACTACCTAGTTGCCTACTTCTTTTTGTTACCTACCAAGCATTACCTCAACCTTGTACGGGAAAATATTTGACTGCTTAAGTTAATGGGGCTGACTGAGTAGTGTTTCAGAATGCAATGGATGTGGATTTTTTCCATGCAATTGAGAATTT
This sequence comes from Picea sitchensis, assembly GCA_010110895.2. Lineage (NCBI taxonomy): Eukaryota > Viridiplantae > Streptophyta > Pinopsida > Pinales > Pinaceae > Picea > Picea sitchensis. Next base: position 146,100 of record SNQJ01S0012287.1, read on the forward strand.
TTGGTTGGAACATTGTCATTTGTCTCAAACTCTGTTTAAGTCGACCGAAAAATCTCTCCTGGGCCTTTTTGTCTTGAAAGCGCTTCAGAAATGGACCTGTTTTGGAAATGCCCTAAGAATGTCTGGGACATACCTCCAGTCATTTCTTGAAAACAGAAATGTTTGGAAGATGTTTCCAGGGCACTTCCCATTTGTTTCAAGCTGTCTGGCACATTTCCTCTATTTCTTTTTCCATTATTTTTTACCACTGAACACTAAAACATATACAAAACTGTATTTTTATATGTACATATAGATTGCTACCCAAATTGGCCAAAGGGGTTAGCTCAATCGGTTGTTGCCAATGTTGTTGGGCATTTGGCTAGTTTTGTGCCAACAGGTGCTTGGTTTGAATCCCCCTGGCGTAGGTGCACTAGTCTGTGCCGATGGGTTTACTAGGGATGCCATCCACGAATGTAGGGAAGCATTCCTTGGAGAAAAAAATTTCTACCCATAGTTACCAAATATGACCAAATTGCTCCTTCACATATGGAAATTCACTATGGGTACAAATTCAACAGTTTTTTCCGTACTGTATGGATATGACATGGTTAACACATCCTTCATTTCATCAAATATGTATCCGTACTGTATGGTATAATATATGATACGACATACGATATGGTTTGGAAAAACCCTCAACTCACCAAGTGCGATCCTAACACTATGTGACCAATGTCATTGAGTGTAGTCGGGATAGACAGTGAGGCCATCCATCACTTGTGAAAATTCTCATAGTAGAAGGCCATATTAGGGCTATTATCACTCAAAACTAGAAGGAATCAAATGAAACATATAGGGAAAGTGTTAATGTCACCTCACACAATACCTCTCACTTCAAGCTAATGCTTGCTAGACTCAAGGGGGGATCCCTAATAAAACTCAAGATTGGAAATTCAAATCTAAAGAAGTTATTGGTACCTTAAGTCCAAAGGGCATGGAGAGAAAGAATTAAAGAGAAAGGTGATTGGGCGAGGGATATCCCTAAGGCTAGTGAACTTAGAGAATTCGATGAATACTTGTGAAACTGGCTGCCAAGAAAGTGATCATCTTTATTACCGATGCTGTGAATGCAGGTCTAGTACATCAGAGAAAAGTAAAACCACAAATCCTGAGGGAATGTAAAGTCATTGCTATTCAAATCTAAAGAAGTGACAAGTGATTGGTACCTTAAGTCCAATGGGCATGGAGGGAAAAATTGAAGAGAAGGTGATCAGGCAAGTGAGAACCCGAGTCTAGTGAACTTAGAAATTAGAATATTATCAAACCACTTAGGAAATTCAATGAAAACTTGTGAAATCTGCCACCAAGAAAGTAATCATCTTTATTGCTGAAGTTGTGAATACAAGGTATAGTACATCCGATAAAACCACGAATCCTGAGGGGACATAAAGACTTTGCACATGGTGTCTCTCCCACACTGATCAGGGATGGTTACAATCACATGACTAACAATAGGAGGCACCAATACTGAGTCTCTAATGAACTCTATAATCTAGAATGAAAGGGAGAAGAATATGAAATATGGAAGCGAGAGATGAAGGAGGAGGACTAAAGAATAATAGTTGATGAACCCCTTTGCTTGCTTCTCTTCTTATACTTCAGATTTTGTTCCGAAGAAAGCCTTGGACTAATTTTGAGTGCTTTTCTAAAGAAAGCCTTGTTCTGAAAATAACGCAAAAGCAACTTCAAAATAAATCCAAAGCTTGCATGATCCTATCTTCATAAAAACATTCCAATATATGACACATGAATTGATTCCCTTGCTCCCCCTGGTCAAAGTAACTTGCATTCACAGGTGAACATGGTCCACTCTCTCATCTGATGTGTTGAGATTTGGGTACCTTGGAAAGTGGTCCCCTTGTGTTTGTGAGTCTCTAAACACAAAGGGGGAGACTATTACCCTCATTACTTTACTTTATGATTCTAATTTCACTTTGACTTAGGAGATTTAAGTCAAAAGTGAAATATGTCACTTAAGTCATTAAAGTGACTATTAATTCACTTTGTGGTTGAATTGGGGTACATAAAGTGATCTATGGAAACTTAACCCAAAGTGGGTTTTGAGTTGAGATTCTTTTTGGAAGATCTCAACCTTTGATTAGAAATGGGATGGGATGATGTCATCCATCCATTTATAGGTTTCCTTATGTTTTCTATAAAGAGGGCGCATAGGGCATTTGGAGGCTTATTCTCACTTGTATGTTCACCAAAGGAGCTTGGAGAAGGGCAAGGAGATGGGAATGGAAGCATTGGGAGAGGAGAGCTTGGGCGCCTCCTTTCATGGAGGGCTCATGGAGGCTCAGGACCCAGTTTATTTGTGTGATCACACTTGCTTGGAGGAGGGCGCACCATAGGAGGGGGGTGCACAGCTAGCAGGGAGCAGTTTTACTTGGAGGAAGTCAGATCTGATTGTTTCAGTGGAGAGGCAACACAGGAGAGCAAATTTCTGTGGAGGGGTTTTTTCATTGGGTCAAAGAGAAAGGAAGGCGCTTCACTTCAGTGGATAGAGCAACAAAGGGAGAGGGTGCACTAAGCTTGGGCGCATATCTCATTGGATCCTTTGGAAAGACTCAAGAGGAGCTTGCTATGTATACAGGTTCCTTTGTATTGTATTACTTATTGTATCTCATACTTTAGACACCACTTATATACACTTTCATTCCAAACTGGTTTTCCCCGTGGGGGTTTTATCCAGGATCATGTTGACCAAAAATACTTGTGTTCATTTCATGCATGCTTAGAGTTTAGATCAGCTTGTTAGAGTTGTAAAGATCATGAGGAGTGTTATATGTTTTGAGTATATTGCATGTGCTAACATTGGGGTATGAAAACACTTGCAAGGGCACCTCAAAGAACACTTCACCACCTAAAATTATCAGCAGAAAGTTACTAAACAGTTTGCTGTCCTAAAAGACAGCAAGAAGGCAGTTTTGAGATTGTGAACTTAGAGCCAAATAACAGGTCAAGGACAGACCTGTTTTGGCAGCCTGATAGTACCTCAGAATTTCTACATGATGCACCCTCTTTATCTATTTTGCTTGCCAAAAATAAATTGGATTATCTCCAGAAAAAGCACCAAAGATAAAATCTCAAAAAGGAACAATGACTAAGTTGTTATTATCCAAAAATATCTCTTCAATTGGGATTCCCTCTATCCAAAGATAACCACTAGAAAATATGGAAATTGATGCAAAAAGTACGCTCATGCTTGGTGCTCCAAATGCTCAAGAATAGAAACTTACTTGCTCGCTGGTCAACCGTCAAACAACCTTCGAATACCCAAAATAGACTTGCTTTTGTCCTGAAAAACCATTCGATGGGTCTCATGTGGGGTGCCTGGTGGCTGCTATTTCTAGGCACTATGCCCTAATTTTGGACTTTATCAAAATCATTTGAAATTTTTGAGTTTTCTTCAACATCACTATACGATCCCATCTGTGCATGTCACTTTCTAAAAATAGAAAGTCTATAAGTAAACTTTCTTTGATTGCCACCAAAATCACACCGATTCTCTTCTTAAAAAAAGGGTATCAGTAATGTGATTGGTTTCCAAAAACAGGAAACTTCTAAAAATAATAAGCTTCAAAAATCGCAGAATACCTTTTTGGAAAAACATCATATGGTTCATCAAAATTGTAGCCAATTACTAAAAGTAGTAAGTTTTTAAAAATACAAACTTTCCCAAAATAACAAATCTCAAAATCGGAAAGTACCCTTTGGAATCAATCACCCTCCCATGCACGCTCCAAGTGTTGCATGTGACATACATGCATGGAAACCCTACGAAAAATAGAACTGAAATTTGAACACAGTGTCCCCCAATATCAATAAGAAAATGTTTGAAAAAAGAGCGTGCCACGATCTTGAATTTCGGAAACCAATATATACTCATGGGCATGTTGGATCATTAACATTGACCACTAATGGGAAAATTCAATGTTAACAAAGGCCAAGTAGATGTGGAGGGGAAATCGAAGTAACCTGAATAAACTTTTGGTAAATGTCTTCTCCAAGCACCTTATTAGTCTCCTCCTTTCAAGGGAGGAGGTGGTTAGGGGTGTTTAGAGAAAGGGGAGAGGTGCTCCATAGAGATTTCAATGGGTAGGAGTGAGGAAGCCTTTGAGAACCACACCTATGCCCTGGGAAGGCCATGGAGGCACCCTGCTTGTCGCTAAATCCACTAGGTTGCATGCCCTGTGAAAGAAGAGGACAAGTCTGGAAATGATCTCTAGGCATAAGAGATGGGCACCAAACACGGCTTGGGAAATGTCTTGAGAAATGGTTCGTTTGCAATGGATCATACATTAGAACATAATGGATTGGACTCTCTCCGGTGGTGCCTAATTGATTAGTAGTAGACTAGGTCATGTTAGCACACTTTTCCGCACTCAGATCTGATCTAAAACAGCAATTTAAATCAGCAAAGAAAAACGTGTAATTATAGAGAATACTGCCCCAAATGCCACTGATAGATCTTTCTCCGTTCTGGCTGGTGCTTGCCAACCTCAGGGGGAAGTCCCTAGCCTTTCTTCCTGCTGTCTGTGACCTGTAAATCTGCACGTAAACAATAAAAAACAGCAGCAAAAAGGGTTGTTTTGTGGCTGCGATTAGACAACCAAAAGGGTATAAAAATGTTTGTTTTGATATTTGTGGAGGAATCAACAATACCAACGATCCGAGATGGCTTGATACGAGCACAACAAGGTTCTATTTCTAAATATGCCAAGCAGCTGTTTGCACCAGAAAGACAGATTACAAAAATGGTATGTTGATGATCCCTGCACCTAAGAAGAGAAACTAGAAAAGAGAGAAAGAGAGAGAATAATGGAGTGTGCTATTGCCGAAGAAGATCCAACCCTGTGCCAATGAAGAATGTCTCCTAATATAGGAAGAGGGGGTGCACACCCCAAGAGAGTCCAAGAGGGAGAGGAGTCATGCGCCCCAACTCAAGAGAGAGGAAAGCTATGCGCTAGTGTCATCTGGAGAGAAGTGGGGAGGTGCATGAGCTAAGCTAAGTGCGACACCTGTGAATTCAGAGAAGAGTGAGAGTAAGTCCAAGCACTTTGAGTGTAATTGAGTTCAACTGATGTGTCATTGAGTGAGCATGCGGTCATAAGTGCATGAGAACCGATGGAGGGGAGTGGGGGGCGCACTAGTCCAATGAGGAGTTTAATCCCAGTGAACTAGTCATCAAACTAGAGAGATAGATGTGCCCCAAGTGAGAGTGGAGTGAATGGATGATGAAGTGGGAGAGGGGAAGTTGAAGTGGAAGAGAGAGGGAGTTAAGTGAGATAGAAGTGAGAGAATAAAGGAGGCGCCCTAGTTGACTAAAGTGAGTCATAGTTCAACTAGTGACTAAGTGAGAGAGAGAGAGAGGGAGTGAAGTGAGAGAGAGAGTGAATGGCACTCCAGTTAACTCAATGCATGCACCTCGTAGACTCCTCCATGCACCACTTCACTCCTAAACTGATGCATGTGCCCCCAGCTCACACAAGATGACCCATGCATGCACCCAAATGATTCAAGCCAATGTCCAATTGACTCCGAGCGCATGCCACCTCATCCCAATCTCATGCATGCGCCTCAGTGTTGCCGTTTTTCACTCATGGAGGCTACCATATGTCACAATCTGAGGTTGTCACGTGTCACTCAGAGGGTGCCACATGTCACCTTCGAAGGCCACCACATGTCACATCCTGGAACTACCAAGTGTCAACTCTGCCAAGTTTCCATGTGTCACACTGCATGATATACTGCTAAAAATAGAAAGTGCTTGCATGTTAATGAGATTAGGCTCATTGGAATCGATTTTTTGCAAGGAATCTGAATATGTGCTCAGGTTTGTCATGCAAGCCTCTGAATTGGGTCTTCTGTATGAAGTGACGTGCATGTAATTTGAAAGAGGCTCTATGGACTCTTGGACTCGCAAGGATCCTAAATATTCTATCAAAACTGCCATGCAAACCTTTGAACTCTGTCTCCTCAAAAGTAGGAGAACTGCTAAAAATAGCCATCTTTATCTGCTTTCGTGAAAACATGTGCAACCCCTGTCTCTGAACAAGGAAATCATCATTGAACCACTCTGTACCTGACCTCAATGGGAACCAAACTGTCTCTGGGAGATTGTTTGAATGCCAACCATATGGAATATACTGGCTCCTAATCCTCAGGATTTCCAAGTGAGAAAATCTAGGGGTTAACAGGTCTCCAAAGCTCAAAGCCATATAGTATTGTTGGTTTTGTATTTGTGTAAAAATATGCATCTTTGAGGGAATGTCCTGAAAGTGCATAAGGAAATATTTGCACTCAAGCACATAAAGAGCTGCATACCCCTTGTTGGGTTGGGGTTGGGAGGTCAATGTTGAACTAAACATAGGTTCTAGCAATTGGACCTTGAAGTATATATGTTCTGCAATGATCTCCACCTTTTTCCCTTTAAAAAAGAAACATAAGTATGATAGAGTGCTTTTAGATGTGTTGAAGACCATAACCTTAGTTTTGCTAAGGTTTATATTTTCCGTTTATGGTCACAAAAATAGGCAAGGGCACTGAGTTGTCTTTGTAGACCCTCTATGGAAGATGTTAAGATGACCACATTAGTTGCGAACACAAGGAAATCAAGTCATGATGTAAAATGTAGCCATCCTTAACATATCATGTTCTTTTTAAGGTATTCCCCTAGTTCCTCCATGTAGATCTCGAATAAAGTTGGGGAGAGGGGGCATGCGTGGTTGACCCCAACAATGCACTTGATGGAGTTCGAAAGTCCCTAAGGTTAGAGTTTGCATATCATAATGTTCATATAATAAAGTTATTGTACTTTAGGTTAGTAATTAAGTCACTTAAGTCACTTGTCATAAATAGATTTGTGTTTGATTAGGTTAGATTAAATCTTAACTAATAAAGTGTTTGTATTGGATTTCGGTATTGTAGATTTTTTGAGGTCCTATGAGGCTGCCACTTAAGGTCTGTCCTTGACCTTAGTATGGCTCTAAGTTTCAACTATATGGCTGTCTTCTTTTGCTGTTTTAAGACAACAAACAGTCATCCCACTTTCTGCTCAATGTTTTGAAGGTTAAGTGCTCTTTTAAGGTGCCCTTGCAAGTGCTTTCTTATCTCAATTTTAGCACATGCAATATAAATTAAAACACATAACACTACCTCTAGATCTTTAACTTTAAAATGCTGATCTACACTTTTAAGCATGCATAAATTTGACACAGGTATTTTTGGTCAACATGACCCTGGATAAAACCCCCCGGGGAAAACCAGTTTGGGATATATGTCTATATAATGATGATCAAAGCAAGAGATACAACAAGTAATACAATACAATGGAACGTGTATACATAGCAAGCTCCTCACAAGCCTTGCCACAAGATCCAGAAAGAGATGTGCCCAAACTCAGGTGCGCCCTCTCCCTTTGTTGCTCTTTGTACTGAAGTGAAGCGCTCTAGCTCCTCTTTGACCCAATGAAGAAATCCCTCCACGGGAATGTGCTCTCCTGTGCTGCCTCTCCATTGAAACTGTCAGAACTGACTTCCTCCAAGTGAATCTCCTACCGGGTAGCTGTCAACCCACTCCACTAGTGCGCCCTCCTCCTAGCAGATATGATCACTATCAAATAATAGAGCCCTAAGCTGGATGCCTCTCTCCATAGAAGCATGCGCCCTAGCTCTCCTCTCCCTATGCAACTGACTTCATCTCAAGGCTCCAAGTCTTCCTCTCCTGGTGAGCAAATGAAGGAAATAAATGCGCCTCCTCTAGTAGATGCACCCCTCCTCCATATAGCATGCTCCCTCCAAGGAATGGAAGCTAAAACTCCATGGATATGCTCTCCATGCAAGCTCAAACCAACAATA
>SNQJ01S0012288.1:0-35462 GCA_010110895.2 Picea sitchensis
GAGTTTTCATTAACTTCACCGAAAATCCAAAAAGACTTGACTTGAAAATTTCTAAGTGCTCCAAATTTGAAAGATGTGAACTTAGGAAAGGTGAATCTTGAGGAACAAGTTTTAGAGCAGGATGAAGAAACTATTGGAGGAGATTTTCAAAGCCAAAAAAATACAAGGGGCCCCATTTTCTTTAGAGGAATTTGCAAATAGATTACAAGAAAATGGAGGGTTGGCGTGCCTAGCACAACACTTTCCTAGCAGCTTCTTGTTTACTTCAATCAAGTTGTTCCAAGGTAACATTATAGTGTCACAACATCTGGAGTATGTTCTTTTCTTAAGTATAGTGTCACAATTTTGCGTGAAATCGTGTGTTATTTTCTTAAGTATTTGGGATAAGAGTGTTACAACATCTGGAGTATGTTTAGCATTATTCAAGGTTCTAGGATTAGTCTCAACCTTAGTACGAGGGACATGAAAAGGCTCTACCTTAGAAGCTAGAAGATTTTCCTCAATCTTAGTAGCTTGCTCTTGTGCTTCTATAAGGGTCTTTGGGGACTTGTCCCTAAGCATGAATACAAATTGCCCCTCAAAGGAATTTGTGTATTGAAGAAGGATGACACCATCCTTCAGGCTAATGTCATCAAGAATTTGATTAAGTAAATTCTCAAATCTTTTATCAAATTACTTTACCGATTCATTTTCCTTCTTCTTTGTTTCATTAAATTGTACCAATAACAACCTAGGATCCCTCTTTGTGCCCCGTCTCTTCTTAAGGGTATCATGAAAGGCTTGCCAAGTTTTGATACTCTTATCATGAAGGTTATTATACCATTTTCTAGCATCTTCGACTAGGGAAGCAACAAAGAGTTTCATAACCACATCTTCTTCATCATTATAAAAAGGTAATTATGAAAGCATGCATAAAAGTTATCTATATGTTCTTTAGTAGTGATGACATTATTACCAGAAAATTTAGGAAACCACTTTTCAAACTTATGAGGCATAAAACAAGGGCAAACTTGGATCACGGTCATGTCTAAAGGCTTGAAATCACCGGTAACCCATGGTCATGAACCCATTGGGGAAAAACGAAGTCTTCCACTAAATAAATACTTTACTACGGGAGAATTGTGAGGAGGCCTTCTCTTGTAGGCCTTGGTGGGATTAGAAAACCTTCTATCAAGTCCTTGGTTAGTGTTTTCAACACTTGAGTTCTATGGAGTCTCCAGATGATCTTGTTAGACAAGGCTTATCAAGATGTGTATAAGGAAGAGGGCTTTTTCCCTCAATGGAGTCACCATGCAAACTATCTAAGTAAGGCTTTGATGCAACCTCACCAAAATAGTGTTGAAGCATAGACTCTAGGATCATAAGAAGAATGACTCAATTCTCCCCGGCAATGATGCCAAAATGTTATCATCTAATCTAGAACTTATGTAAAGCCTTCACAAGATGATGTATAAGTGTAACATATGGGAGTACTTTCCATTGTCATCTAAGCAATTTCTTCCCTTGTTTTAGTGAAGTATTGAGATCCAACACAAGGGAGGCTTCCCTAGTAACCTCAAAGGATCCTATCGCAAGTCAAGACAATTCTACGACCCCTTATCTTGGTTACTTGATTATACCACCAACTAGAGCAAGGTTCAAGGTGAGGTCAAGGTGGTTTAAACAAGGTAAATTCAATGTGTGTGTGTGTGTGTGAGAGAGAGAGAGAGAGAGAGCGGGGGGGGGGGTGTTTATAAGACAATGAAAGATATACACCACAACAAATGAATCAAGTAAATGCCCTGAAACACTAGCTATCAAAGAAAAATAAATGGTTGTAATAAAACTTGAATAAAGAGATGATTCACTTCGTCATATAACAAGTTTATGACAACATAAATAAAAAAATCCTAAACTAGTAAAGGTGCAATGGAAAAGATGTTAAATGCAAGGTAAAAGACTAGCAAAACAATAACCAATGATTTCTGAAATGATATAGCATGAAACTACTTTAAATCAATGCAAGATATCAAAGCCCCAATGGTTGAAAGATACAATTAATGATGCAATAAATGACGCTAAGAATGATTCTAGGTAAAGAATGCAACAAAACCCTATACGTTAGGCTATTAACTGTCAGGAAATGAGATACACTTCCACACTAAACCTAGCATAGGAGAAGAATAATTTAATCAAGAATGTAAATGATAAAGCAATCACACAGTACACGGAGATTTTGTAATATACCAGATATAAAAAGTATGTAGAACAGCAATAAAATGCTAGAAATGGCAGAATAACAACAATATAACCAGAACAATCACCACAATAACACTGAAATGATATATGAATAACAACAGAAATAGCACTTTGATTCTGAGAGCAATGTTCACGGGCCTCTTAGAGGGGGCAACCTCCAGTCAAGCAAAGCTCTATTACAATAATATCCAAGCTAGGTTTCTCATACCCTCAACTCCTATTTATACTAAATATGTCTATCCAAAGAAGCATCTAGAGGAAGATCCTTCTAGAAGCGGATGATTCTATTAGGTATTCTTACATTCGACTTATTCTATTTTATTGCAAGGCCTTATTAATATTGACCTTTATTACATCTGAATATATTGTTCTACCTATCTGCAGGTTAGGACCCTAACATGTCCTCCCCCTTAAAAACAACCTTGTCCTCAAGGCTTGAGATGTGAAAACTGCTGCAGAATGGTAGTTGGTTCCCAAGTGGCATATGTTGGAGTTGTATCTTTCCACTAGACTAACACTTCCTTCATGGTTCTCTGATGCAAGCGATGCTCACGTTGGTCCAAAACTGCTTGTGGTTGTAGCCAAATGGATCCTTCTTCGTTTAACTTGGGAAGGTTGGTTTGAATTTGGCACTTGGTTCCAATCACCTTCTTTAAGCATGAAACATGAAAAACAATATGTAGCTTAGAATGACTGGGCAAAGCTAACTGATAGACCACCTGTCCCACACACTTGAGAACGGTATAAGGACCATAAAACTTGGGCGCTAGCTTCTGACAATGCTCGGCCTTGAGGGAATTTTGCTTGTAAGGTTGAAGTCGAAGAAACACCTGATCCCCTTCGGAAAATTGACGTTCAGAGAAACCTTGATCTGCTTGTTGCTTCATGCAATTTTGTGCCATGACCAAATTCTCTTTGAGGGTACAAAGAATAGCCTCTCGAACTGTAAGCGTTTGGTCAACCGCCTGGACCTTCGAGACACCCGGTAAGTATGAGAGAACTGAAGGTGGATTTTTTCCATATAGCGCTTCAAAAGGAGTCATGCGTGTAGATGTATGGTATGAAGTGTTGTACCACCATTCAACTAGGGGTAACCATTGAGCCCACTGATTTTGCTTTTCCGAGGAAAAACACCTCAAATATGTTTCCAAACACTTGTTGACAAATTTTGTTTGACCATCAGTCTGGGGATGATAAGTTGTGCTAAGATGCAATCGGGTGCCTTGTAGCTTGAACAATTCTTGCCAAAAAATGTTGGTGAATGTTGGGTCGCGATCAGAAACAATAGAATGCAGCATGCCATCAATCTTGAAGACTTGATCCATGAAAAGTTGAGCCACCGTGGATGTTGTAAATGGGTATTGAAGAGCACAGAAATGAGCATACTTGGAAAGGTGATCAACAACCACCATGATGACTGATTTATTTCCCGATTTGGGTAAGCCTATAATAAAATCCATAGAGATATCCCTCCAAATAGCAGGTGGAATCGAAAGCGGTTGTAGTGTGCCCGGAGATTTGACTGTTTCGCCCTTGTTGCATTGACACACATCACATTCAACGACAAAATTACAAATGTCTTGTTTCATACCATCCCAGAAAAAAAAGAACGTTTGACCCTGTCATAGGTTTTGGTAAACCCAAAGTGCCCAGCTGTGGGTGTAGCATGAAGCTCAGAAAGTACCGTGGATTTAAGTTTTGATTGTTTACTTAAATACAAATGGCCTTTGTATTGAAGCTCATCATGGAGCCAAGAGTACCCTAGGGAAGCTAAAGCATTGGACTGCAATTGTTGGATCAGATGCGAACTTTGGGATCATGTAGGCATTCCTGGCGAACAGCTTGGAGCCAATCTGGTACAATGAAGGAAAGAGAAAAAAGGGATCCGTCATCTTCATATTTTTGGGAAAGTGCATCCGCAACCACATTGTCTTTGCATTTCTTGTAAATGATCTCATAATCATATCCAAAGAGATTAGTTACCCATTTTTGTCGCTCCGGGGAAGAAATGCGTTGTTCCAGAAAATACTTGAGGCTTTGATGGTCTGTCTTAATTTGGAAGCATTGCCCCAATAGATAAGGGTGCCACAGATCAACAGCATGCAAAATAGCTAACATTTCCTTTTCATAGATTGATTTGCCCAGATTTCTTCCAGACAGTTTCTTGTTGGTAAAGGCCAACGACCGACCCTCTTGCATAACGACAACACCAATTCCTTTCCCTGCAGTGAGAGGTGTTGCAATCTTTCCATAATTCTTAACAAACTTGCGATAATAACCTGTTAAGCCCAGAAATCCATGCAAGATTTTAAGAGTCTTTGGGTGAGGCCAGTCTTTCATAGCTTCAATTTTTTTAGGATCAACCCTGACATCGTCCTTGCCAACCAGATGACCCAAGTACTCAACTTCTGAGATGCCAAAAGCACATTTAGACTGTCTCAAGAAAAGTTGGTGCTGAGAGAGTAGATGGATAACTCGATCCACATGAGCAAGATGGTATGTCCAGGTTTTTTTATAGATGAGAATATCATCAAAGAAAACTAAGACAAAATGACGAAGAAAAGGACGAAAGACATGATTCATGAAGCTTTGGAAGGTGGAGGGGGAATTACACAAGCCAAAGGGCATGACCAAAAACTCATAGTGGCCCTCATGAGTTCTAAAGTCAGTCTTGGGAATGTCTGCCTCTTTCATACATATCTAGTGGTAGCCAGAACAAAGATCAAGTTTAGTAAAGAACTGGGCACCACTCAATTCATCCAAGAGGTCATCAATGAAAGGAATGGAAAATTTGTCTTTAATGGTAAGTTTGTTGAGGGAACAGAAGTCAGGACACATTCRCCAAGAACCTTCTTTCTTTAGGACCATGACCATCAAAGAAGAGTAGGGGCTCGTACTAGGGCAGATGTCGCCTGCGTTAAGGAGTTCCTAGACCATTTTCTCAATTTCTTTTTTTTGGGAAAAGGGGTGATGATACAAATGGATATTGGGAGGAAGGCTTCCTGGTACAAGGGGAATGGAATGATCATGAAGACCACGGGAAGGAGGGAGTCCCTGGGAGTGGAAAATACCACTTGATGTTTAGAAAGGATGGATTGGAGGTCTTGCGAAACTAAGGGTGTCTATGTTGCTTGTATGGCATGGAGTTGGGGAATAACACTCGAATGACCTTTTTTGAGCAGCTTTTCCATTCGATGGGAACTAATGATCTCAGGTGAATAGGCAGTGATGCCTTGGAACTTATATTGTTGGCCCTCCTATTCAAATTGCATGGTTAATTCCTTAAAATCCATGAGAATGGGACCCAAAGTCCTGAGCCAGTCTTCACCCAACACAATGTCACAACCGCCCATGTCGATAGAAAACATATGAGATTTCAGGTGGTAGTCACCAATTTGGAGACACACATTTTCACAATTCCCTCCACATTTCATGGAGCCACCATTAGCAATCATGATTTGGAAATTATTGATTGCATGGATGTAGCAATGAGTTTCTTGGGCAATGCGGCGATGAATAAAATTATGGGTGCTTCCACTATCAACTAGAATGATGAACTTCCTATGCTTGATGTAACCGATTAGCTTGAGGGTTTGGGGAGCAGAGAGGCCAGTGAGAGCATTTAGGGAAATGATTTGTTCTACTTCGGAAGGGTCTGAGGGAGGGGTTATGTCAGTGATTTCAGGTGACTCAGACACAAGGGGAGTCTCAACCTCCTCTTCCGAAATATCCTCCGAGATGGACATAAAAATATTTTCTTCCTTACACTTGTGGCTCAAGAAATATTTGTCATCACAATTATAACAAAGTCCTTTGAGTCGGCGTTCAGCCATTTCATCCTTGGTCAATTTTTGGATCTTCAGTGGAGCGGAGGGAGTAGTGGGATTTGTTGGTTTAGTGCGAGGGATAAAGGAGGGTTTCCGGTTTTGAGAAGATACAACCTGTGGTGCTTTTTTATCTCTTTTAGTAGCTTCCACCCAACTCTGAGGTCGAGCCATGAGCACATGGGCTCGAATCTCATCCTCGAGGCCACTGATAAAACACTCTCAGAAAAAGGCATCAGACATGCCCTCTATCCGAAAAGCCAGGCACTCAAAAGCACCTATAAAGTCCTCCATTGTTCCTGATTGTTTCAACTTTGTCAAATGGCCCAAGTGGTTGGTGTCATTGTCAAAGCATTCATAAATCTCTGCCACAAAGTGTGTCCAAGCAATATACCCTTGACGGGAAGTTTTTCTCCATTGCCACCATTGCCAACGTTCTTGATCTAGATGGAGAACACCATATCAGAGTTTGGCCAAGTCATCTATAATGTTGTATAAAGAGAAATAATGTTCCATTTGGGTTACCCAACCAGTGGGATCTGAGCCATCAAATTTGGTCACATCAACCCACAGAAGGCATAGGTCACGTTAAAAGTGATGATGTTGAAATTTATGGGAATTAGAGGAATTTCCAGCTTCAGTATGTGGAGGTGGGTCAGATAAAGGGTTATCTGTAGGGATATGCAGCTTGGTGTAGAGCGTTGAAAAGACGGATTCAAGATGGGTGGTTAGGTATTGTTTGATTTCCTCCATTGAGGACTGCATGGTTGTATTGATGGCAGCAACATTGGCACTGAGTTGTTTCACTTCTTGTTGGGTCTCGGTGAGATTAGATTGCAAGGTATTGAAGCAATCTTCCAAGTCTTGGCTATGGGTATGGGCCATGATGACAAGGGAACCAAAATGGGGCAGGTGGGGTCAAAAACATTTGCCAAAAAATGATATGTATGAACGTGATAAGGGCGAAGAGATGAATCCAATGGAATAGGTCTCAAATAATGGTGAAAAAAATTCTAGGCTTTTTTTTGTTTTTTTTTACACCTTCGGAGTTATACTCTGATCTAAAGAATACTGCAGTGATGAAATGCTCAAACGCTTAACCAAGAAGAAATGTGTAGTGATTTGGCAACCCGAACACAGTTGTGTGGCAATAGATCTTGTCTGTTTTAATTTGTTTATGTTTCTGTCCCCCAGGGTTAGGTATTCAAGGGTTCTACAGACAAGGATTTCTCCTATGCTATAGCTCTATGATATACGTGCAGGGTCCAATAGTAGTACTTGACCCAATATCTCAGRGCACTAACTAAGGAGGCTAGACCATGCCCTTAGCCATACTACCCGACTACCTAGGTACTAGAGAGTATCTTCCCGAATGTTGTTCTCGGTGGAACTATAGCAGTCAGGCGGTCGATTAGTTTATCTAAAGAGGGCTTCAGAAAATCTAGGTCGATCTGTACACGGGTGTTGTTTGATGCACTACCACTCGAAGGGGTACCAACAGGGGTTACAAGGGTGGCCAACAGATGTGCACTTAAGTACCACGTGTATTCCATGCATGTATAAATCCCTCAACTGCAGGTTTATGTGCGTAACGACAGATCTCTATGGATTAAAGACGTCAGAATATGTCTCTACCCTGAAAAAAAAAATTAACCCACAATTTCTGCCGAGGAAAGTGCTTTGATACCACTTGTAATATACCAAATATAAAAAGTATGCAGAACATAAATAAAATGCTAGAAATAGCAGAATAACAACAATATAACCAGAATAATCACCACAATAACATTGAAATGATATAAGAATAACAACAGAAATAGCACTTTGATTCCGGGAGCAATGTTCGCGGGCGTCTTCGAGGGGGAAACCTCCAGTCGAGCAGAGCTCTATTACAATAATATCCAAGATAGGGTTCTCATACCCTCGACTCCTATTTATACTAAATATGTCTATCCAAAGAAGCATCTATAGGAAGATCCTTCTAGAAGCGGAAGCTTCTATTAGGTCTTCTTACATTCGATTTATTTTATTTTATTGCAAGGCCTTATTAATATTGACCTTTATTACATCTGAATATATTGTTCTACCTATGTGCGGGTTAGGACCCTAACAGATTTTACCCTGGAAACCCAAACCAGGAAAACCAACATTCCTTTGAGCATTCTGCTCTCTTTTTGTCTTATTCAATCTGAATAAAAGGTTACATGCCTAACCTTGGTCCACACCCAAGACACAATCGACATCATACCCTCTTGTCTGTGCAAGAATAACCCTATAGCCAATCCATCTTACATCTAAATGACCAACAACCTACGATGCTCATTTTGCATTAGCCTTTACGACCTTACAACACGCCTATTTATAGGCTTTACAACCGGTAAGACCCTCAATACTTGGCGCCCAAAAACGGTTAGAGATCCATGCAGTTCAATGGCTACAAATCTCATAAATCTCAGAATTTTGAATGACCAACAACCTATGATTTACTCATTTTTCATTATCCTTTACGGCCTTACAACATGCCTATTTATAGGCTTTACAACCGATAAGACCCTCAATACTTGGCACCCAAAAACGGTTACAGATCCATGCAGTTCATTGGCTACAAATCTCACAAATCTCGGGATTCTGTTACAGTCGACTCCAAGTCGTATTACCATTCGACTACCAATCGGCCTTCATTAGGTCTTTAGTTGGTCGCCACACGTCTGCATGTCGACCTCTTCTTGGTTAACCTCTTTGACTTGTTGTCGATGTCGTTACCTTGTCGAGTTGCCTTGACCTTTGACTTCAACTTTACCCGGTCGACTCACCTCGACCTTTGACTTGTTGTCGATCCACCTCAACTTTGACCGTCAGTCGATTCACCTTGACTAAACTTTCACTGCAAAGAATATAACAACCCAACATTATCCCACTTGTTGTCTTCTTTGTTGAAATAGGAGATCCCTGAACTTTTGTTCACAATGTTGATTTTTTTTATGTTTTTTCGACAGTTAAAGTATTGTATTCTTTTATTATTATTTAATATGTAAAAGGATCACAACTGAAAGATAGATATCCACAGAACTATAATATATATCCTCAGAGAAACCCTCAAGGGGGAGAAAACTCTGCAAACTTTCTTCGGTATAGATTCCTCCAACATGTACAATGTCATAGAATGCTCTTTCACAAAATCAAGACCAAAGAGACCCAAACAAGAACCAAGAATAACATCCTAGATAAGTGCATACTACTCTCTTGTACTTGTATTCAATGAGTGATCAAAATGACTTGATATAACTTCTATTTATACTCTAAAATACCTAAAAGACATGACTTATCAACAAACCCTTTCACAATTACACTTAGGAATAACCAATACAATTACACTTTGGAATAACTTTTGAAATTACATAAACTCTCAACACTCCCTGTTAATGAGGAAGGTATTATATCTAGCACAAACTCTAAGATTGTTTCCATCCGCACAAGCTCATGAACATTGACTATTGAACACATGAATCTATACGTCACAGGAAATCTATAGTGACTTCACAACATGCATCCATGGCCGGTGGGTAGCTCTCTAATAACTACAACATGTCATCATGAGACTATCTAGTTTC
This sequence comes from Picea sitchensis, assembly GCA_010110895.2. Lineage (NCBI taxonomy): Eukaryota > Viridiplantae > Streptophyta > Pinopsida > Pinales > Pinaceae > Picea > Picea sitchensis. The sequence goes on from SNQJ01S0012288.1 coordinate 9,674, forward strand.
CTGCAGAAAACTGAAATATCTTATGCATGACATCCAGTACCCTGCCATAACATTTGTACCTCATCTCTTCAGCATGCATCCAGGGTCGATGAGTAGATCTTCAATACCTACAACATGTCATCATGACATACACTACCCTACGATAACATCTGAAGCCATCACTCCCTCTGAAGAGGGACTACATCGAGCTTGTCTATGAAGTACTCAAACTTCATCCTTGACAATGACTTTGTCAGCACATCTGCAACCTGCTCATCGGTAGCCACATATTGGAGCCTCACTGCTCCCTTCTGCACCATATCCATGATATAGTGATACTTGATTTTGATACGCTTCTACTTGTCATGAAATAACAGGTTCTCTAATAACTTTATACAACTTTGGTTGTCGCACAAGATACATGTCACCTCCATCGAAATATTGAATAATCTAGTCAGCAATTTCCGAAGCCACATTGATTCACGACTTACTGCACATGCTTCCACATACTCTGCCTCAGCCGTACTAAGTGCTACATATAACTGCTTCTTACTAATCCATGAAATCATACCGGATCCCAAAGTGAACCAACATCCTAATGTACTTTTCCAGTTTGCAATAGTACTAGCCCAATTTGAATCTGAATATCCAAGTGGACTGATCTCACTGTCTGCAACATACTTGAGCCCATAATCCATTATACCTTTAAGGTACCTCATCACATGTTTTACCGCAATCAAGTGAACATGTTTGGGGTCATATATATGGTCATGTATTCATATATATGGTCATATATATGGTCATGTATTCATCAAAACATATATATGGTCATGTATTCATCAAATAAATCAATGATCCAATCATTTACCTGTATAATGTAGCATCCACAGCCTCTGAAGCCGTATCATCCAACAAATTCATATTTGATCTCCAATATCCAACATCTTGAACCTATTCAGGATCTCCACAATATATTTTTCCTGATTTAGGAAGATCTCATTCTTCCTCTGCCATATCTCTAGACCTAAAAAGTAATGCATCAAACTTAGGTCTTTCATTTCGAACTCCGCAACAAGTTTTCTCTTACACTCAGTGATGAGCTTCTCCACTCCTGTCAAGAACAGGTCATCCGCATATAGTAGTAATATCATCAGTCCATCATCCTCAACCTTGAAGTAAAGGTTAGAATTTGCACTGCTCTTGGTAAATCCCAAGCTCATCAGAAAACTATCAATCTAACCATACCATGCTCTTGGTGTCTACTTCAATCCATATAATGCATTCTTTAACCTGCACACATGTGTCTCCCTATCATGTGTCTCAAATCCTTATGGTTGTTCCACGTAAACCTCTTCCTCTATTACAATATTAAAAAATGTTGTCTTCACGTCCATCTAATGACCCTTCCATTTCATCACAATAGCTATTGAAAGAATAACCCTTATTGAAGTATATATTTCCACGGGAGCAAAAGTCTTCTCGTAGTTAATTCCTTCCTTCTGATAAAATCCTCGTGCTACAAATCTAGTCTTGTATTTCTCAATGCTTCCATCTGCAACATGATTCATCTTGAATATCCACTTGGAGCACCATATCTCTTTGCATATTTGATGGCCTCTTGTGCCCAAGTTGGTCTTCCCTTTTGTGTAGGCTTCTCCATAGGCCTCTGTGGTTTGGCCATATCCTGATCCTCGGGAATGGATTCCTCTGCTTCCACTTCTCTTCTCTCCACAGCTCTAGGAACTCCATTCTCTTCGTCATGAGATTCCTCTGCGCGACCCTACTTTGACTTGTGAAAAGACACATCCTCATCGAAGGTGACATCCCTGCTAATCTCGATCTTTCGGTCACCGGGAATGTATACTCTATAAGTCTTCAATGTGTCACCATACCCAACAAATGTACCTTTCTTTCCAGATGGGTCCAACTTTTTTCTCTTGTCCTTGGGGACATGCACATATACAAGACAACCANTCCATTCTCTTCGTCATGAGATTCCTCTGCGCGACCCTACTTTGACTTGTGAAAAGACACATCCTCATCGAAGGTGACATCCCTGCTAATCTCGATCTTTCGGTCACCGGGAATGTATACTCTATAAGTCTTCAATGTGTCACTATACCCAACAAATGTACCTTTCTTTCCAGATGGGTCCAACTTTTTTCTCTTGTCCTTGGGGACATGCACATATACAAGACAACCAAATATCCTCAGGTGGCTAACCTCTAGCTTATCTCCCGAAAACATTTCCTCTGGTGTTTTGTTTTCAAGAAATCGATGGGGATTTCTATTTTGCACATACACAGCTGGAATCACAACTTCTTCCCATAGATACATACGTAAATATTGATCATGGATCATGGCCTTCATTACTTCCATAATCATCTGATTCTTTCTCTCTACCACTCCATTTTGTTGCGGATTATATGGAGTAGGGAGCTCCCTCTTAATCCCAACTTCTTTGCAGAAATCTGAGAATTCATCTGAGGTGAATTCTCCTCCATTATCTAATCTCAACATATTTATCTTCCTTTCTGTTAGGATTTCTACCAGTGCCTTGAATTCCTTGAACTTACCAAATACTTCACCTTTTGACTTCAATAAGTAAATCCAAGTTTTGTGTGAGTAATCATCAATAAAAGATACATAATATATGTACCCGATAAGCGATGGTGCTGACATCGGTCTGCATACATGTGAGTGTACAATATCCAAGACTCCTTTGGCTCTGTTATCACTGTTTGGAAAGGGGTTTTTCGCATTCTTTCCTTGTGCACAACCTTTGCATACACCATTTGGATTCACCTGAATGTATGGTAGTCATGTTACCATCTTTCTCACAACTGGTAAAGCTCTGTAGTGTAGGTGGGAAAATATCATATTCCATAGCTCACTTGAATTCACAATGTCGTGAATCAATGTTGAATCTGAGCGTCCCTTTAATTTATATAGTCCTCCTTATTGGAGACCAATAACAACTGCATTATAAAATGTCTTTCCTTTTGGCCACATGAGAACTTCTCCATCTACAAATGCAACCCTGAAACCCTTCTCATCCAAAGATGAAATCTAGAGAAGGTTCTTCTTCAAACATGTTACATAAATCATGTCTTTCATCCTCATTGCCTTCCTGTAATCTAGTTTGTATGAGGCCTCTCCTACTCCTTTAATCAAATACTGATAATCATCACCCAAATTCACATTATGAGGTGAGTCTTAATGAATTAAGATGGACAAAGATCCTTTATACCCTGTCATGTGCTTAGAAGCACTGCTATCCACCAACCAAGTATCATTTCCAGGGGTGATTGTTCCTTTGACAGTTGATATTAGGACGTACTTGTCATCACTTGAATCATCTTCTCTTGCAATTTTCTTTAATGGTTCATCATCTTCAGTTGCATGAGCATGATGCCTCTTGCCCTTTTCCTTTTCTTTTAGTTTAAGAATAAGGGGACAAAATTTTGCAATGTGACCCAACTTTTCGCAACATAAACACATCACATTTGAATAGTCTCTTTGATTCTTATTCAACTTTTGAGGTTTCCTTGGGGATGAGGGTTCCTTCTTACTCTTTCCTTTCCTTGTATGAGCAACTAAAGCTTGATCATCATCCCTCAATTTATCTTCTCTTGCTACCATCCTTGCTTCCTCTTGAGTGCAATCTTCCCATAATCTGCTAAACTTTATTAGCTTCCTCCTTTAGCATATTTCTTGAATGAATGAGTCCCATGACCTTGGGAGACCATTCAAGGTGGTCATCACCATTTATGCTTCGTCAATAGTGTCTCCAATAGCTTCAATATGTTCCTTGATCTGGTTCACTCTCGAGAAGTAAGAGTGAATCGACTCTGAATCTTGAAGCTTCACATTCTTCATCTGGGTCTTCAATGTCATCCTTTTGTTGATGTTTTTTTTCTTCAAACTGCCGAGTCAATGCATCCATCATCTTCTTTGGATATTTTTGTTAAAATATTGTGTAACTGCAAAGAATATTATTATCCCCTTTTGTGGATAAAGTAAAAGATAAAATATATTCTTTATTTGATTTATTATTCATTAGATCAATCCCCTTTTGTGGATTGATCATGTCAGGCATTGTAATTGACCAAATCCCCTTTTGCGGATTGGCCAATCCCTAATTGTAATATGCAAATTAAGAAGTTTTCCCCCATGCAAATTAAAGTGGTTCTAACCACCCAGAAAGACAAGTTGGCCTTGCCAGTGAAGAGACGCCTCCTTTCAGCGCTTGCCAGTTTGTATAAATAAAGGAAGCCAAGCACTCATTTGTTCAGTCACTCAGCTCACTCATCTAGTGCGCAAGTATTGAAGGAAGCTGCAGTTACCAATTGTCGGAAGAAGGAAGAGAGAAAGGCACATTGCTTGGGAGAGGATATTCCCTAGTGTTTGGTTTATTGTCTTGGCATTGTATTGGCTATCTATATTAAGGAAGTTTTGTTGGGTTTTCTTCCCCATGAGGGTTTCCCACGATAAATGTTGTTTATATTATGATTTTGTTTCTCTTAGTGATCCTATCTATGCTATGGTTATCTAGTAAATTGAAAAGTAACCTAATAATAGCTTAAACTTTAACATGGTATCAGAGCTAATCTAAAGAGAGGATCTTTCATAGGAAAAAGAAAAATGTCATTGTTGTCGTACAAGAAAATTAGGGATTTTTATTAAAAAGGAATTTCGGCCCAAATATCATCTAGAAAAGTGTGCCCTAGCCTAAGGAACTCATTGACACCTTCAGCACACCTTTTCAGTGGATAGAACTCCCGAAAAGTGAAACCCTAGTTTTCACCAGTACCAGAAAACCAGAACTACCAGAAGCAACAGTCCAGAAATTCGTTGGCCAAGTTTGAAGGGGGAAAAATTGGATTTTATGAAATCTAAACACACCACGCTACACGCCTCAGCCAAGCGCACCTCCTGGTAAGCTCAAAATTCAATTCTGAGCATTTTCATTTTTTGGTCATTTTCCTATCTCCAGGTAAAAGTTGTCTACAAGCACTAAGCTTGTTGACGAGCTAGAAGGTGTGGAAAACTTATGTGTCTGGAAGTATAGGATTTCACTCATTATTGAAGAGAATGACCTAGCAAGATTCATTAAAGAGAATGTACCAGAACCCGTCGATGCTGCAGCTAAAGCAAAACACCAAAAACACACAGTTAGGGCCAAAAGAATCATTGCAAATTCTATCAAAGATCACTTGATTCCTCAAGTGGCCTCAAAGAAGACTCCAAAAGAAATGTTTGATGCCCTAAACCGATTATATGAATGAAGGAACATCAATCGAAAGATGAAGCTAAGAACTCAACTCAAGAATACAAGGATGCAGAAAGGAGAAACAATTCAGGAATATTTCTCCAGAATATCACAACTCAAAAAACAACTAGAAGCTAACTCCGTAAGAGTTCTAGATAAGAATAAAGATGTTTCAAAGATCAGATGCTACAATTGTCAAAAGTTGGGACATGTTTCCTATGACTGTCCTCAAGGAAATGGGAAAAGAAAGCATCAAGCACATGTGGCAGAGGAAGAGGAATCTTGTCCCTCAAAGAAAGCTTTAGTAGAAATTGAGAATTATGTACTTTAAGTTGAAGATAGTTGATATTAAGAAAGATAGAAAATGGGAGAGTCTGTGGAGCCTCCCCACACAAACATAAAAGATAAGTCTTCATGTTTATTCTTAGTATCTTGTTTACTTTAACACGTTATCATTGCAAGTTATATTTTTGTGAGAATGTTAATTAACCTCGTTTTATTTCAGTATCTATGTAGATTTATGAAGGAAGTATCAAAGAAGAGGATAAAGAAAGAGATAAAATATTTATTTCAGGTATGATCACTCATGAGAGTGACAAAGGTATGTGTTTAGCTATGTTAGTAAGGGAAAATTTGGTAATTTCATAGCTAGAGTGAAAAAGAGTTCAAAAGTCTTATTCATGATTAGGGTTTCAGATGTGTACATGGTTGAACAAATTTTGCTTAAGAAAAGGTGTGTACTACTCTGATAGAAAACATGATATAGTCTTATTTGATTACTGCTTATTGTTACTGACTGATTGGCTAAGTGACATATCTCAAAAAGCATATTGTAAGTAAGTTTACAGGTCTCATAAGAAAGAACTTATGCCTTGACTTGCAGAAGTTAGACAACATGAGAAGGACTTATGATATGGTGACAGTCAGTAAGAACCAAACAATATCCAGTATTTATATAGGAGCAGGAGGATCCTAAAGATGCAGAACATAAATGTTCAAGATGAAGAGAAAGATGGATACTCATATATAGTTGATGAGATGCAGGTCACTGCAGGTTGTTCCAGTACCATTCTTATAAATGCAGAGGGAGCAGGTTGATCCAGTATGAAGTCAAAAAGAAAGAAATGTTTGAACTCAAGAAGGCACCCAGAATATTACAGAAGAGAACTTCAAGGATGATGATTATCAGATGTTACACAGTTAAAGAAGCTCTTAGTTTGGCGCAAGAGGGAGCTATGTCTCTGAGTTCAAAATGGAGGATTGTGATTTGGTGCAGTTAGGAAAGCAGTGGTCCATGGAATAGTTTATGCAGTGGATGAGTAATGAGATATTTTTTATCAAGATGAAATTTATCCAGTAGATGGATGGTGCCCAACAGATGGGTAGCATGGTATTATACCATGGAAATATTTTGGACCACAAGAGATTTTTTCAGATCCCACAGGTAGACCTTCATAGAGAAGGAATGAGAAATCCCACAGGTAGATCTTTGTAGAGAAGGAAGAGACCTTCGTAGAGAAGGGGAATGAGAAATTTGCCAAGGTTGGCCTCTATCCAAGTGTTGAGTTTTGGATACTCTGGGGACATTCTAGAATACCCTCGTAGAGAGGGGTGTGAACACCCTCGAAGAGAGGAATGTGGATGTTTCTCCAAGGGGAAGTAGGTAAATACTCTCCTCTGGCTAAGGATTGAGTAGCCTGGAACACAAACCTTTACCATGTGGAATGGTTAGTTGGCTCTTGAGGTTTGTGTCGTGATCCTGCATAGATCATGGAAAAGGAGTCTAGTCTTGCCCAGGCTAGCATCTTAGCTTCTCTAGTTCATGTGGGATGACTGGGAGTGAAGCTATGGTAGTAGTCCTCCCAAGTGGAAGGGTGAGATAGATGACTACAAAAGAAGGAATGGAAAAACTCATAGAATATCTTATGTGTGAAGATAAGAAAGAGTATCTTCTGCGTGAAGATGAAAGAAAGAAAGAGTATCTTCTACGCGAAGATAAAGATAACAAAACTTTTGATGATTTATAGATATGTCAGTCAATGATCGTGGTGCCAGATGACCAAGTGGATTATATTGATGCCTCATGTTACCCAGTTGATGATGTTGCCCAGTTGATGATGTTATCCAGTTGATGTTGTTACCCAGTTGATGGTGACATCTAGTGACCTGTCAAAAGATAAAGAATATCCTTCTTGTTAAGAGGGAGTGTTAAAATATTGTGTAACTATAAAGAATATTATTATCCCCTTTTGTGGATAAAGTAAAAGATAAAATATATTCATTATTTGATTTATTATTCATTAGATCAATCCCCTTTTGTGGATTGATCATGTCAGGCATTGTAACTGACCAAATCCCCTTTTACGGATTGGTCAAACCCTAATTGTAATATGCAAATTAAGAAATCGTCCCCCATGCAAATTAAAGTGGTTCTAATCACCCAGAAAGACATGTCAGCCCTACCAGTGAAGAGACACCTCCTTTCAGTGCTTGTTAGTTTGTATAAATAAAGGAAGCCATCCACTCATTTGTTCAGTCACTCAGCACACTCATCTAGTGCGCAAGTATTGAAGGAAGTTGCAGTTACCTGTTGTTGGAAGAAGGAAGAGAGAGAGGCGCATTGCTTAGGAGAGGATATTATCCAGTGTTTGGTTTATTGTCTTGGCATTGTATTGGCTATCTATATTAAGGAAGTTTTGCTGGGTTTTCTTCCCCATGAGGTTTTCCCAGGATAAATGTTGTGTATCTTGTGATTGTATTTCTCTCAGTGATCCTATCTATGCTATGGTTATCTAGTAAATTGAAAAGTAACCTAATAATAGCTTAAAATTTAACAATTTTAACGAAGAAACATGATGGATCAAATGATCCTTGATTGAGTCTGCAATAATCCTCTTAGCCATGGCCTCGTTCTTTTTATTCTTTGTATTGGCCTCATCTTCCTTTGGTTCTGGAACTTCCTCCTCAACAAACCTTTCTAAATCATGTTCTTCCAAAAGGAGGCCTACTCTGTACTTCCATGCTCTGAAGTTTTCTACTCCTTCCAGCTTCCCATCAATTCTAGTGCCACTAGTCATCCTGCTTGGGAAGGTGAAGTTAGTTTGCCAAAACACTTCCAAAAATTTGCGGAAAATCATCTTTTTTAGGGCTGCTATGATACCATGTTGATTTTTTTTTATGTTTTTCCAATAGTTAAAGTATTATATTATTTTATTATTATTTAATATGAAAAAGGATCACAACTGAAGGATAGATATCCACATAACAATAAGATATATCCCCAAGGAAACCCTCAAGGGGGAGAAAACTCGACAAACATTCCTCAGTATAGATTCCTCCAACATATACAATGTCATACAATGTTATTTCACAAAATCAAGACCAAAGAGACCTAGACACGAACCAAGAATAACATCCTAGGTAAGTGCGTACTCCTCTCTCGTACTTATATTCAATGAGTGATAAAAATGACTCGATATAACCTCTATTTATACTCTAAAAGACATGACTTATCAATAAACCTTTTCACAATTACACTTAGGAATAACCAATACAATTACACTTTGGAATAACTTACGAAATGGTATTGTACATCAATGTGCTTAGTCTTTGAATGATAAGCAGGGTTCTTTGAATATAGTACTGTCGCAACTTACCTTCATAACTCTCTTCTCATACTTGATTCCTGAACACATCCTTTCCATCCATATCACTTCTTTGCTTCCATGAGTGGCCGCCATGTATTCAGCTTCTGTTGTTGACATGGCTACGACCACCCATCGCTTACTCATCCATCTTATTACTCCACTGAACATCTTGAAGACATATCCAATGGTTGACCTTCGTCAATCCAGATCTCCATCCCAATCAGCGTCAACAAAGCCATGTACATTTCATTTACCACGGTCACCTCCAAGTCTTCCTTGGTATCATATAGCATAGTCCTTCATGCCACACAAATACCTGAATACTCTCTTGACAACTGTCTAGTGCTCCTTTCCAGGTGTTGACATTTACTTGCTCAACACTCCCACTGCATGGGTAATGTCTGGTTGAGTGCAGACATCACATACATTAGACTACCAACGACACTTGCATAGGCAACACATGCCATGTTCTCTATTTCTTCCTGTGTCTTTGGACACTGTTCAACAATTAGCCTTGCTCTCATAGGAATTGGCAGCTTCACTTGTTTGCAATCCTGCATGTTGAACCGTTTCAAAACTGTTTCAATATACTTCATTTGATTCAACCAGATCTTTCTAGCAGCTCTATCTCTCTTAATCTCCATTCCCATAATGAAGTTATCCACACCGAGATCCTTCATGTCGAACTTGGGGATAGTTTCTTCTTCACCTCCTCTATTGCGTCCATGTTGTTTCCAATCAACAACATGTCATCGACATACAAAGCTACATATATGAAATGCCCATATTCTTCCTTGGAATATATGCAGTGATCAACTTTGCTTCTGACAAATCCCAAACTAAAGATGTATGTGTCGAATTTCTGGTACCACATCCTTGGAAATTGATTTAAACTGTAGAGGGATCTTTTTAGTTTGCACACCAACTCTTGTTTTCCCTTTACTACAAATCCTTCGGGTTATTTCATGTATATTTCTTCTTCTAGGTACCCATGTAGGAACGTTGTCTTCACATCCATCTATTTTATTTCCAAATTGAATTTTGCAGCCAGAGAAATTAGTACTCTAATGGAAGTTAGTTTTACATTGGGGGGAAAAATCTGATCGAAGTTGACTCCCTCGACTTGGGAATAACCTTCCGCTACCAGTCGAGCTTTGAACTTCTCGACTTGTCCTACAACATTCATATTCTTCTTGAATACCCATTTGCTACCGACTAACTTTCTTCCACTAGGTAACTTGACTAAATCCCATGTCTCATTATTGTGCAAGGATTCCATCTCTTTAACCATGGCGTCCTTCCAGAGTTTACCCTCTGTCGAGTCGACTACCTCATCGACCGACTTGGGCTCATCGTCGATGGAATTTAGCATGAATATAGAATGGAAGTCGGGTGACTATACCTTTTGACTGGTTTTCTTATTCTTTCTGACCTCCTGACCACCGGAGTCTGTTGTTCTACCTCTTCCTCATATTCAATCGACTCATCTGAATCATCTACTTTGTTCCTTAGTTCAAACCGTGTCGTCTGAAGATTGTTCTCGATTTGAACAACTTCTTCAGGCTCGGACTTACCTTCGACTTCTTTGAAGAACACATCTTGATTGTACATTGTTCTCCTTGATGCAGGATCCTAGAGTTTATATCCTTTCATTCCTTATTTATATCCAATGAAAATACATTTGACTACCTTCTTTTCCAACTTGCTCCTCTTTTCCTTGGGAACATGCACAAATGCATCACAGCCAAATACTTTGAGATGCGCAATCGAAGGCTTCTTACCCGACCATACCTCATGTGGAGTCGTGTTGACTAGCGCTGACGAATGAGACATATTCACTAGATATCTTTCAGTGTCGACTTCCTCCTCCCATAATTCTTGTGCTAGCCCAACACCACTAAGCATGCTCCTTGCCTTATCCATCAACGTTCTGTTCATTATCTCAGAAACTCCATTTTGTTGTAGGGTATATGGTGTGGTATTTTGGCATGCTATGCCAAATTGCTTACAGAACTGATCAAATTCTTTTCCACATAATTCACCACCATTGCCAGTTCTCAACACCTTAATCTTCTTATCTGTCTAGTTTTCTACAAGAGCTTTAAACTCTTTAAATTTCTCGAAAACCTCTGATTTCTTCCTTAGGAAATATATCCATGTCTTCTTGGAAAAATCATCTATGAAGGAGATATAATATATGGATCCACCAAGTGAAGGGACTATAACTGGGCCAAACACATCACTATGAACCAGTTCTAGAATCCCATTTGCCCTTGTCGCTCTAGATGGGAACCTCACCTGACTTTGTTTCCATATATGTAGTGTTCACAAAAGTCAACCTCTAAACCACATCCAGGAAACCCTTTGACCATACCTTTGTTATGCATAGCTCGAAGTCCCTTTCCTACAATGTGCCCCATCCTCTCGTGCCATAGCCTGGTCGGGTCGATTTTATCATGTCTTGTCGAGTCGGTTTGTACCAAATCAACCCAATTTGGGTCGAGTTGAGCCGAAGTCGAGTCGACTTCAAGAGAAACGATGTTGTTGCATCCAGTTGAGTCAACATTTCCTAATAACTTGTATAGGGTTCCAATCCAAACTCCTTTCATTAAGACCATCGCACCTCTAACCATCTTGCACGAATCCTTCTAAAACAGAGTGTGTACCCCAACATCACTCATATTACCGAAAGATATCAGATTTCTTGCCAAACCTGGAATGTGTAGCACACCTGGAAGGGTTCTTTTCCTCCCACCTGCAGTATCAGTCGAACTCTTACTCATCCGACAATTTTGGTTGTCGTGTCATCCCCCAAGAACACATCACCTCCATCATATCGTTCATACTTGCAGAACCATTCTCTATGTTGTGTCATATGATAGGATGCTCCTGATTCGATCAACCAAACACCTTGATCCAACTGTGTACTGGTCAACGCCAGGTACAGATCACCTCCTTTGTCTGGGGTTGTCTTTCTCTCAGTTGACTGCTTCTCGTCGGATCCCATACTGACTTCCATCACCCTCGACTTACAGTCCTTTTTGTAATGCCCAACTTTACCACATTTCCAACATCTTCTTGTCTACCAAAGCATGGATTTTGATCTACCCTTCGACTTAGACTTTCTACCGGAGAATTTGCCTTTATTTCTTTCAACTGATCGACCTCTCACCAATAAAGTAGCTTTGGTAGATCCTTCCATGTTCTTTCTTCTCATTTCTTCTAACAACAGAGAATCAACCACGTCCTCTAGCGCTAGCGTGGTTGTATTACTCCCTATAGCAACGACTAGGCTATCCAGGAGTTTGGAAAAGAACATAATAGGCTTATACACTTCTTCTCCTCAGTGATTTTAATATTCACGGACGATAACTGGCTTAAAATGGTGTTAAACACATTTAAATGCTCAGTCACCGAACTGCCATCACTCATTCTCAGAAGATACAATTTATTTCTAAGAAACAACTTATTTACCATAGATTTCGACTGGTATAAGCTTCCCAACTTGTCCCACGGTTTCTTGGTTGAATCTTCACCTGAGACATTCAGCAGTACCGAATCTGCAAGACAAAGTCGAATCTTACTTCTTGCTCTTATTTTGAGTTTCTCCCATTCTTTTGTCAACATGCTTGTCAACTGGGTACCTAGACAGACCGCTTTCCATTGTTCTCGATCTACAAGAAGATCTTCCATTTTAAGCTTCCAAAGCTCAAAATTATGGCCATTGAATTTTTCTATCTCTATTCTTGAACTCCTGACCATTCTTTACCACGATATTTAACACAATTTATGACTTACAACTCTTATTGTACCTATGGTTTAGTTCTCAGATTCAAGATTGGTAAATCATGATCTGATACACTCGTCAAAGCATAACACAACTCTAGTACCACTTGTCATAGATGAACTTCGATCTGATACCACTTGTCAGGAAATGAGAGATACTTCCACACTAAACCTAGTAGAGGAGAAGAAGAATTTAATCAAGAATGTAAATGACAAAGAAAACACACAGTACACAGATATTTTACCCTGGAAACCCAAACTGGGAAAAGCAACATTCCTTTGAGCGTTCTACTCTCTTGTTGTCTTATTCAATCTAAATAAAAGGTTATATCTCTAACCTTGGTCCACACCTAAGACAAAATCGACATCATACCCTCTTGCCTGAGCAAGAACAACCCTATAGCCAATCCAGCTTACTTCTACATGACCAACAACCTAGAATTTACTCGTGTTGCATTAGCCTTTAAGACCTTACAACACGCCTCTTTATAGGCTTTACAATAGGCAAAACCCTAAAGACTTGGTACCCAAAAATGGTTATAGATCCATGAAGATAATTGGCTACAAATCCTGCAAAATCATGGGATTCTGTTACAGTCCACTCCAAGTCGTATTACCAATCAACCTTCAATCAATCTTCAGTCGATCGCCACATGTCCACATGTCGACCTCTTGTTGGTTGACCTCTTTGACTTGTTGTCAGTGCCCTTACCATGTCGAACTGCCTCGACCTTCGACTTCGTCTTTACCTAGTCGACTCACCTCGACCTTTGAATTGTTTTCGATCCACCTCAACTTCGACCGTCAGTTGATTCACCTCAACTAGACTTTCACTGCAAAGAATATAACAACCCAACATTGACGACTAAAGATTAAATATGCAATGCAATTGAAGCTAAATCCAACAAGATGTCAGAGAGAGAGAGAGAGAGAGTTTTAAGATCACTTGCAAGAAAATATACTAGTGTCATTTTAGTTCCTTGGGCATATGGAGTCAATAAATGCAACTTCAATGAAGGATAAAGCAAGGGAAAACTCAAGAATCAAACCCTAGGGGAGTACACTCAAAATCCCTAGGTCTAAATCCTCTAGGAAAACAATTTAAGGGAGTATAGTCACAAGCCCTAAAATTCCATCCTATGTCTGCTAAGGAAGGTGGATCTTGGGTCAAAACCCTAGAGGAGTCCACTCACAAGTTCTAGAATTTTTCCCTGTAAGGATAAGTCAAGGGGTGTCCACTCACGATCTCTAACGATAACCTTATATGCTTCAACAAACTCAAAATGAATGAAAACAAGGGAAGGGATCTCCCTTGCAAGCCTTCCTAGGGTTTCAAAACAACATTTATCCAAGGAAAACAAGTTAACATGCAAATTATCACCACTTTGATAAAGCATTTACTTAAATTACCAAGAGTAAACTAACAAACACTTGACAATATCACTTACTAGTCAAGTTGTTAAGCATGAAAGAAACCCTAGCATGTAATCATCCATAAGAAACATGAAAAATCATCCACTAGATCAACCTCCAAAAAGTGTGCATAAGTTCTCCATGATGTATAAGAGAGTAAACAAGTACTAGAGATGATTCTCCACAAGACGAGTTACTATTCACGAATGAGGAAACCCTTGAGCATATATATGAGACAAGACTAACACTATATCTCTTTGGAAGCCCCCATAACATAATAAATCCATGATACATGGTGGACAGGTCTCAAGTCGACCTCCAAAATAGCCTCCAACATAAAGATATAATGCTAAAACATCAGAACATCTCCCTAAAAGATGACACATGTGAGTATAGGATGCCAAAGGAGGGTGAAATCATCCTACAGGGGGTACAAGGGCCTAAAAACACCACGGCTCTCCCCAAGAGGTGAAATGCATCATCATAGGGTCACAACCCCTCACCAATAAATTCATGTCTCATCATAATCAAGTGCCAACTCATCACATAAATGATAGGTCAACCCAAGCTAGTATCAAGTCACCATCAAAATCTCCAATGTCCTGTAGATTTTAACCTTGTACAATAAATTATTCCAAACAAATTCTTAATAAAAAAATAAAAAGATACAATGGCACACACACACACACACACATTACACAAAGATTTTTACCCTGAAAACCCAAACTGGGAAAACCAACAACCTGTTTAGAGCCGCACCTCTAATATTCTATTCATCAACTTCTACATTGTTTGCAATACAATATACATATAGAATCTCGCGGCATCCAAATCCCTAATCCATTGACCCGGATTAGTCAACAACCCTAATTCCTTAACCATAATTAGAAAACCATCGGTGAAAACCATGTGCTAAAAAACCGCTAAAAAGAGTGAGCGAATATCCAAAATAAATTGGCGAATAACCGCCCCCATTAAGGGGACCTACAATCATGCAAAGAATATAACACATACCCAACATTCTCCCACTTGTTGTTTTCTTTGCATGCATGGAGTTACAAGGTTACATAGTCAACAATCTAGGGCAACAATGCCCGTAGATCCTCTACACCAAGAGAACTTCTCAGTGCTCACTGATTTTGTTAAGGAATCTGAAACATTCTTCAAAGTGTCCACCTTCATAAGCAACACCTTCTTTTCTTCAACCATGTCTCTCACAAAGTGATATTGAACATCAATATGCTTTTTCTTTGAATGATAAGTCTCGTTTTTCGCCAGGAAGATTGCAATCTGACTGTCACAATCTATCCTTATGGCATGTTGTACCAACCCTACCTGAACACAATCTTTGTAACCATATTGATTCCTTTCTTGCATGAGTGGCTGCCATGTATTCGACTTATGTAGTTGAGAGTGCCACTATAGACTGTCTTTTGCTCATCCAACTAATTGCTCCTCTAAACAGGTTAAACACATACCCGCTTGTAGATCTTCTACAATCCATATCTCCAACCCAATATGCACCCACAAAGCCATGTCTTGTCCAACTCTCTGTCCAATCCTAGTATTCCTTGGTAGCACAATCCATAACTAATAGTGCCATGGAAATACCTAAAAACCCTATTTACTGTTGTCCAATGCTCCTTTCATGGTTTTGACATATACCTGCTCAAAACTCCCATTGCATGTGCAATGTCCAGTCTAGTACAAACCATTGCATACATCAAACTTCCAACTACACTCACATATGGAACACGAGACATGTCCTCCTCCTCTTCCGGTGTCTTGGAACACTGATCCACACATAACTTTACGCCTACAAGAATAGGAACCTTGATCGGTTTACATTCCCACATATTAAACCTCTGCAATATTGTCTCGACATATTTCCTTTGATTTAACTAGAGTTTCTTGTTTTCCCAATCTCTTTTAATTTCCATGCCCAAAATGAAATTTGCAGCACCAATATTCTTCATGTCAAATTTAGAGAACAATTGATTTTTTCACATCCTCGATAATCTCTTTGTTGTTTACTATCAACAACATATCATCCACATACAAGACCAAATAAATAAGATGGTCACCAATTAATTTGAAATACATACAATGATCCTCTTTGCTCCTTGTGAAGCCAAGTCCCAACATACAAGTATCAAAATTTTGATACCACATCCTTGGTGATTGCTTTAACCCATACAGGGACTTTTTTCAGCTTGCATACCAACTCCTTCTTTCCCTTCACAACAAAGCCTTTTGGTTGCTTCATGTAGATTTCTTCTTCCAAATCCCCATGTAGGAATGTTATCTTTAGATCCATTTGTTCTATTTCAAAATCAAACACAACAACAATAGATAAAATAAATCTAATAGAATTTAACTTAGCAATAGGAGAAAAAATCTCACCAAATTCAATTCCCTCGACCTAGGAATAACCTTTTGCTACTAACTGAGCTTTATATTTCTCCACTTTCCCTTATGCATTCACCTTCTTTTTCAACACCCATCTGCTACCAATGGGATTTCTTCCAGTTGACAACTCCACTAGATCCCAAGCCTCATTCTTATCCAAGATTGCCATTTATTCAACCATGGCCTTTTTCCAGAGTTTTCCATCCTCTTAATCCACTACCTCCCTAACAGTTATAGGATCATCATCAATAATAGACAAAGCAAAATTTGAACGGAAATCAGGTGGAGTATACCTTTTCTGTTTCCTTCTTTCCTGAACCGATCTCCTCAATACGAGAGTATGAGGATTTTCTTCTTTTGATTCATGTTCTTCTCTAGAGTATAGTTCATCATCCTTCAACTCAAACTCTATTTTCTCGGGTTCTTCCTTCCTTGGCGAGACTTCATGTTTAACAACATCTTTGATTTCTCTAAATACCACATCTCGACTATCCACTACCTTCTTAGTTTTTGGGTTCCAAATCTTATAACCTCTCAAAACATCTTCATACCCAATAAAGATACATGTTTCAGCCTTTTTATCTAGCTTACTCTTGTTTTCCTTTGGAACGTAAACATAGATCTCACAACCAAATACCCTGAGATGTGTGAGAGAGGGTTTCTTATCAGTCCATACCTCGTGTGGATTATTGTCATCCAGTGTTGATGAGGGTGATTGATTGACTAGGTAACATGCAGTACCCACTGCCTCTGCCCAAAATTCTTGCCCTAACCCGACACCACTGAGCATGCACCTTGATTTTTCCATCAACGTCTTGTTCATCCTTTCTGAAACTCCATTTTGCTGAGGTGTATATGGAGTAGTCTTCTGCCTTGCTATACCACACTTCTTACGGAATTCTTCGAATTCATTTCCGCAGAACTCTCCACCATTATCCGTACTCAACACCTTAATTCTTTTCTCTGTTTGATTTACCACAAGAGCCTTAAACTCTTTAAACGTGTCAAAGACTTCAGATTTCTTCACGAGAAAATATATCCAAGTATTCCTTGAGAAGTCATCTATAAATGAGACATAGTACACAAATTTACCTAGTGATGGAACCGACACAGGTCCAAACACATCATTATGCACCAATTGTAAAATTCCCTATGTCCTCATTGCACCAGAGGGGAATCTTACCCGATTATGCTTCCCATATACACAATGTTCACAGAAATAAAAATCCAAAGAGTAGTTAGACATACCTTCAACCATACCTTTATTGTGTAGTAGTCGAAATCCCTTCGCTCCGATATGCCCCAGTCTTTGATACCACAACATAGACTTTTCTCTAGAGACTGTAGGAGTTTTTTCTTCTTCAGCTTCAATCTCATGAACAATGGAACTATTGCACCCATCACTAATAGTGCTTCCCTGCAACTTATATAGAGTTCCAATCTGAACTCCCTTCACCAACACCATTGCTCCTCGAACCATCCTGCATGTTTCTTTCTCAAACACTGTTTTTACCCTTGCATTGTCCATTTTGCTTACAAAAATCAAATTTTTGGCCAATCCTGGGATGTGCAAAACACCAGGCAATGTTCTAATCCTTCCATCCATGAGATTCAACTTGACTTTTCCTCATCCTATTATTTTGTTTGTTGAGTCATCACATAGGAAAACATCACCTCCATCATACCTTTCATATTTGCAAAACCACTCCATGTGAGGAGTCATATGAAATAATGCACCTGAGTTAACTAGACATGCCTCATGATTTGCATGTGTGCTTGAAGAAACCAAGTACACATCACCTCCTTCTTCCAATGAGGTTTTTATTTTTGTAGAAGGAGCATATTCAGATCCCTTCCCTCTCTCAATGATTTTGGATCTACAATGCTTCCTGTAGTGCCCTTCTCTTCCACATCTCCAACACACCTTTACAAACTTTTCAGGAGATTTACATCTACCCTTAGATATAGATCTCCCACTTGAGGACTTAGATCTATTTCTTTCTTGGGAGCGTTCTCTTGCAAATAATTCTTTTGTGCTCTGTCTTTCCATGTTCTTCCGCCTCATCTCCTCCAACAATAAGGATGAGACCACATCATCGAAACTTAAAGTAGTTGTATTACTACCTATGGCTACAACCAGACTATCCCATAAGTATGGTAAAGAGCACAGTAAACTAATACACTTATCTTCATCTGGAATTTTAATTTCAATAGATAATAACTGACTTACCACAGTATTGGAGGCGTTCATATGATATGCCACCCAGTCTCCATCTTTCATTCTCAGGTTATACAACTTCTTCCGCAGGAACAATTTGTTTACTAGGGACTTAGACTGATACAAAGTCCCCAACTTATCCCATAATGATTTGGTTGTAGCTTCCCCTGACACATTCAACAATATTGAATCTGAGAGACACAACCAGATTGTGCTCTTCACCTTCTGATCCATCTTTTTCCAGTCTTCTGGTGACGTTCCCATAGGTGCAGTACCTAGATCCACAATGATCCACTGATCTTTGTCCACCAATGGATGTTCCATCTTGAGCTTCCACAACTAAAAAATATGCTCGTTAAATTATCATATCTCTATTTTTGAACTGCTGGCCATTTCTTCCCTCCTAAAGAATCAATACCACAGATCTCCCACTATAACAAGGTTTACCATAGACCCGAGCCAAAAACCCTAACCACAAAGGCGTCCCCCCGAAGCCAATAATTTCTCTGATAACAAATGTGGATTTTAACCTTGTATAATAAATTTCTGCAAACATATTCTTAATCAAAACAAAAAATATACTTTGGCACACACACAAATTGCACAAAGATTTTTACCTTGGAAACCCAAACCAAGAAAACCAACAACATGTTTAGAGCTGCACCTCTAATATCTTATCCATCATCTTCTACATTGTTTACAATACAATATACATACAGGATCTTGCAACATCCAAACCCCTAATCCATTGACCTAGATTAGTCAACAACCCTAATTCCTTAACTAGAATTAGAAAACCTTCGACAAAAACTATGTGCTGAAAAACCACCAAAAATAATGGGTGAACATCCAAAATAAATTAGCGAATGAACCCCCCAAAAAAATTTCTCGAGGCCCCCATTAAGGGGACCTGCAGTCATGCAAAGAATATAACACATACCCAACACATCCTAGGTCAAAGTGTTAATGTCTTGCACAAGTAAGGCTCCATCATCCCTCCAAAAGGGTATACAATCCTTGTCAAGTGCATCATCATCAAACCATGCCACATCATCCTTGGGGGTACAATGTCTAAGGTTAGGGGCTTCCTGCCCTCTCAATGGCACATGAGGCTATATTTGCAATGACCAAACTCATAAATGTAACGCCCAAGGTCCATAAGTTGCAAGAACATGTCCAGAGGCAAGTGAAGTCATCAAGAAGTCCAATGCTCATCATCAAGGGTGAAACATCCTCTTAACAGTCTATGACGTCATCATCAAATTCCTCCAAAGGACCATATCCACGGGGTGCTTGATCAATGAGCAAGGTTCACATAATAAAGTAAGACCAACCATTACAAGATACAAGAGTCATTATAATCATACAAACTAAGCTACTATCTAATATAAAAGCCACTTAAGCAATTCTCATTAGGTATCTTCTTCAAACTTCACACTATCTTAAGACCTTATGCAATTTTCCAAGTTTAGGTATGGGAGGACCATCATAAAACCCTATTAGGCGTGCTAATACCCAAGTAAAGGAGTAGTTCCTGAAAAACCCTTCAAAGTGTAAGTATAAGTGAATGAGATGGTGCGGGGTTTACTTCATGGTCATGGTGTCATTGACATGCAAGACCACATGTGGGTTCGTCTCCATGAGCGCCTTTTTAGAGCAAGCATTTGGTGCTTGAGTTACCCTTTCCTCGACAATGTGTGTATTCCAAACCCCCTTTTGCCTAGCAAGTCCCCTTTTTTTGTAAGTATGTATCTATATTAACTATGGAAAAAATTTACATATATGCAGACAAGAGAGGCCATGTTGTTCCAGTCCCACAGAGACCATTATAGTCTCTTGCACATAAGGCCACAAAAAACAAAAAAATATGCTTACCCCTGAGGGGAAACTAGGCTTTATCATGTAGTAATTGAATTAAAAGATTTAAACCATAATTCCATTTAGGTCCTTGTTTATCAATACAGTGCATTGTTGTGATATTCCAGATATATAAAGTATGCAGAACATAAATAAATAGATAGAAATGGCAGATGAACAACAATATAACCAGAACAACACCACGATAATACCAAAATGATAACAAAATAACAGCAGAAATAACACTTTGATTACCGAGAGCAATGTTCACTTGCCTCTTCGAGGGGGCAACCTCCAACAGAGCAGAGMTCTTTTACAATAATATCCAAGACAAAACTTCTCATACCCTCGACTCCTATTTATACTAAATATGTCTATCGAAAGAACAATCTAGAGGAAGATCCTTCTAGAAGCGGAAGCTTCTATTAGGTCTTCTTACATTGGACTTATTCTTCCTTAATGCAAGGCCTTCTTAATATTGACCTTTATTACATGGAAATATATTATTCTACCTATGTGAGGGGTTAGGTCCCTAACATGTCCGCCCCCTTAAAAACAACCTTGTCCTCAAGACTTGAGATGAGGAAATTGTTGCAGAATAGTAACCGGTTCCCAAGTGGCATCTGTTGGAGTTGTATCTTTCCACTAGACTAACACTTCCATGATGATTTGTTGACACAGACGACGCTCACGTTGGTCCAAAAATGCTTGTGGTTGTAGCCAAATGGAGCCTTCTTCATCCAACTCGAGAAGGTTGGTTTGAATTTGGCACTTAGTTCCAATCACCTTCTTTAAGCAAGAAACATGAAAAACAGGATGGAGCTTAGAATGTCTGGGCAAAGCTAACTAATAGGCCACCTGTCCCACACGCTTGAGAACTATATAAGGACCATAAAATTTGGGCACTAGTTTCTGACAATGGTTAGCCTTGAGGGAATTTTGCTTGTAAGGCTGCAGTCGAAGAAACACTTGATCCCCTGCTGCAAATTGACGTTCAGAGTGACCTTGATCTGCTTGTTGCTTCATGTGATTTTGGGCCATGACCAAATTCTCTTTGAGGGTATGCAGAATAGCCTCTCGAACTGTAAGCGTTTGGTCAACTGCCTAGACCTTAGAGACACCTGACAAATATGAGAGAACTGAAGGTGGCTTTTGTCCATGGACCACTTCAAAAGGGGTCATGCGGGTAGTTGTATGGTAAGAAGTGTTGTACCACCATTCAACTAGTGGTAACCATTGAGCCCACTGATTTTGCCTTTCCGATGCAAAATACCTCAAATATGTTTCTAAACACTTATTGACCACTTCAGTTTGACCATCAGTCTAGGGATGATAAGCTGTGCTGAGATGCAATTGGGTGCCTTGGAGCTTGAACAGTTCTTGCCAAAAATTGCTGGTGAAAGTTGGGTCGCGATCATAAACAATAGAATGCGGCATGCCATGAAGCTTGAAGACCTTATCCAGGAAAAGTTGAGCCACAATGGATGTTGTAAATGGGTGTTGAAGAGAACATAAATGAGCATACTTGGAAAGACAATCAACTACCACCATGATGACTAATTTATTTACCGATTTAGGTAAGCCTACAATAAAATCCATAGAGATATCCCTCCAAATAGCAGGTGGAATTGGAAGCGGTTGTAGTGTGCCAAGAGATTTGATTGTTTCTCCTTTATTGTGTCGACACACATCACACTTAGCCACAAAATTATGAACGTCCTGTTTCATACCATCCCAGAAAAAAAGAAATGTTTGACCCGGTCATAGGTTTTGGTAAACCATGAATGCCCAGCTGTGGGTGTAGCATGAAGCTCTGAAAGTACCATGGATTTAAGTTTTGATTGTGTACTTAAATACAAACGACCTTTGTATCGAAGCTCATCATTGAGCCAAGAGTACCCTGGGGAGACTGGAGAATTGGACTGCAATTGTTGTATCAGATGTGAACTTTTGGGATCTTATAGCCATTCCTAGTGAACAACTTGGAGTTAATCTGGTACAATGAAACAGAGAGAGAAAAGAGACCCCTCATCTTCATATTTTTGGAAAGTGCATCAACAACCACATTGTCTTTTCCTTTTTTGTAAATGATCTCATAATCATATCCAAAGAGCTTAGTCACCCATTTTTATTGCTCGGGGGAGGAAAGACGTTGTTCCATAACATACTTGAGAGTTTGATGATCTGTCTTAATTTGGAAGCGTTTCCCCAATATATACAAACACCAAAGATCCACAACATGCAAAATAGCCAACATTTCCTTTACATAGATTGATTTGCCCAAATTTCACTCTGACAGTTGTTTGCTAGTTAAGGCCAAAGGCCGACCCTCTTGCATAAGGATGATGCCAATTCCTTTCCCGGAAGCATCACATTCCAAGACAAAGGTCTTTGTGAAATCAGGAAGGGCCATGATTGTAGTGGTGCACATGACCATCTTCAAGGTTTGAAAATCATGAGCAACTACTGGAGTCCAAGTGAAAGAATTCTTTTTAAGGAGAGCTGTGAGAGGTGCCACAATCTTTCCATAATTCTTAACAAACTTGCGATAATAACCGGTTAAACCCAGAAATCCATGCAAGCTTTTGAGAGTCTTTGGGTGAGGTCAATCTTGCATAGCTTCAATCTTTTTAGGATCCACCCTGACACCGACCTTTCCAACAAGATGACCCAAGTACTCGACTTCTGAGGTGCCAAAAGCACATTTAGATTGTTTGAGAAAAAGTTGGTGCTGTGAGAGTAGATGGAGAATTTGATCCACATGGGAAAGATGAGATTGCCAAGTTTTACTATAGATGAGAATATCATCAAAGAAAACTAAGATAAAATGACGGAGAAAAGGACGGAAGACATGATTCATGAGGCTTTGGAAGGTGGAGGGGGCATTACACAGGCCAAAGGGCATGACCAAAAACTCATAGTGACCCTCATGAGTTCGAAAGGCAGTCTTGGGTATGTCAACTTCTTGCATACGTATTTGGTGGTAGCCAGAACGCAGAACAAGTTTAGTGAAGTATTGAGCACCACTCAACTCATCCAAGAGATCATTAATGACGGGAATGGGGAACTTGTCCTCGATGGTGAGCTTATTGAGGACACGAAAGTCAGGACACATGCACTGAGTCCCTTCTTTCTTAAGTACCATGACCACAGGGGAAGAATAAGCGCTGGCACTGGGGTGGATAACACTCGCTTGGAACAATTCTTGCACTATTTTCTCAATTTCTATTATTTTGGGCAAAGGGGTGGCGATAAGGGCGAACATTGGGAGGAAGATTGCCAGGGACAAGGGGAATGGAATGATTATGAAAACCACGAGAAGGAGGAAGGCCCTGAGGGGTGGAAAAAATAGCTTGATGTTTGGAAAGGATAGCTTGGAGGTCAGGATGCACAAAGGGTGTCTCAACGACGTCAATTGAATGGAGTTGAGCAATGATACTAGAGTGGCCTTTCTTGAGGAGATTTTCCATACGATGGGAACTAATGATCTCAGGAGAACCATCTGTGAGACCTTGGAATTGATACTTTTGTCCTTCATGTTGGAATTGCATGGTTAATTCCTTAAAATCCATAAGAATGCGACCCAAAGTGTGTAACCATTTAGCACCTAGCACAATGTCACAACCTCCCATGTCAATGACAAACATATGAGATTTTAGTTGGTAATGTCCAATTTGAAGACAAACATTTTCACATCGCCCACCACATTTCATGGACCCACCATTGGCTATCATGATTTGAAAATTATTGACAACACGAATATAACAATTGGTTTCCTGGGCAATGCTACGATGAATAAAATTGTGGGTGCTACCACTGTCAACAAGGATGATGACCTTCCTGTGCTTAATGTAGCCAAGCAGCTTGAGCATTTGGGGGGTCGAGAAGCCAGTGAGGGCATGCAAGGAAATAAATGGGTCAACTTCAGGTGGGTCAACAGGTTCTTGGGTGGCATCGGGAAGGGAGGGTTCTTCAACAAGGGGAATTGTCACATCCGCTTCAAGAACATCTTCTGAGATGGCCATAAATAGTTTTTGTTCCTTACAGTTGTGCCCCGAAAAATATTTTTCATCACAATTATAGCAAAGACCCTTCACTTGGCGTTCATCCATTTCAACCCTAGTTAGTTTCTGGACCTTGAGGGGAGTAACAGGAGGGTTAGGATTAGCAGGTCGAGGTCAAGGAACAAAAAAGGGTTTCTTGTTCTGGGAAAAAACAACTTGTTGGGCCTCTTTAGCACGTTGAGTAGCTTCCAACTAAGTGGGAGGGTGGGTCATGAGAACCTAGGATCATATTTCATCCTTGAGACCACTAATAAAGCATTCACGAAAGAACACATCTGACATGCCCTTTGTTCGAAAGGCCAAATGCTCGAAAGCAGTGATGAAGTCTTCCACTGTGCCTGACTGTTTCAACTTGGTCAAATGACCTAGATAGTGGGTATCAGTATCAAAGCGAGCATAGAGCTCAACAACAAACTGGGTCCATGCAATATACCCCTGACGTGATTTTTTTTTCCATTGCCACCATTGCCAACATTCAGGATCTAGATAGAGGACATCATAGCGAAGTTTGGCCAACTCGTCAGTAATACCATGCAGAGAAAAATGATTCTCCATTTGAGTGACCCAACCTATAGGATCAAAGCCATCAAATTTATTGACCTCTACACTGGGAAGACGGGGTTCACGATGAAAGGAGTTGGAGTGAAAATGTAGACTGAGAGGAATTAGCAGCATGGGGTTGTGTTGATGAAGAAGGACTCGTAGGGTGGTTCAACAATTGATTGACAACAGTCTGGAGGGAGGCCAATTAGGTGGTGAGGTTGGCTTCCAAGATGTCAATGCAGGAATTGGTGGAATCCATCTGAGATGTGAGATGTTTGATGGAGACATGGGCCTGATTGACAGAAGTTTGGAGATCTTGGTTGCGAGTGGTGGCCATTTGGAGAGGGAAAGTGCAGGTAAGGGAAAAAAATTGGGTGGGTGGGACCACAAAAAAAGGACTTAAAAGTGATAGGTACCACGACGATCAATGCTTGAAGGGAAATATAATGGGATAGGTGGAAAAATAGGGAAATTGGGAAGGGGTCGGGTCCACTGAAACAAAAAGGGTTAAAAATGAAGGGTATGTCTGCGATCAGGGAGAAAAGGGGAAGCCAGTGGAATAGGTCCCAAATAAATGTGTCGGCGGGAACACTATACTCTT
>SNQJ01S0012288.1:35512-71022 GCA_010110895.2 Picea sitchensis
GAGTTATACTTCGGCCTAAAGAATACTGCAGTGACAAAATTCCCAAATGCTTAACAAGAAGAAATGTGTAGTAATTTTGCAGCCAGAATGCAGAAGACAATGCAGCACGACAATAAATCTTGTTGGTTCTATTTCTTTTTCCTTCCCAAGGGTTCTATAGACAAGGGTTTGCCCTGTGCTATAGCTCTTTGATATACATGCGGGGTCCAACAGTAGTACTCGACCCAATATCTCAGGGAACCAACTAAGGAGGCTAGACCGTACCCTTAGCCGTACTACCCGACTACCTAGGTACTAGAGAATATTTTCCTGAGTGTTGTTCTGGGTGGCACTATAGTAGTTAGGTGGCCGATCGATTTATCTACGGAGGGCTTCAGGAGATCTAGGTTGATCCGTATATAGGTGTTGTCTGATGCGCTACCACTCGAAGGGGTACCAACAGGGGTTACAAGGGTGGCCAACATATGTGCGCTTAAGTACCACTTGTATTTCCTGCATGTATGAATCCCTGACCGCAGGTTTATGTGTGTAACAACAGATCTTTGTAGCTTAAAGACGCTAGAATACGTCTCTACCCTGGAAAAAAAATCACCCGCAATTTTCTACCGAGGAAGGTGCTCTGATACCACTTGTAATATTCCAGATATAAAAAGTATGCAGAAAAGAAATAAATAGCTAGAAATGGTAGATGAACAACAATATAACCAGAGCAACACCACGATAATACCAAAATGATAACAAAATAACACCAGAAATAACACTTTGATTACCAAGAGCAATGTTCACTTGCCTCTTCGAGGGGGCAACCTCCAGCAGAGTAGAGCTCTATTACAATAATATCCAAGACAAAACTTCTCATACCCTTGACTTCTATTTATACTAAATATGTTTATCAAAAGAACAATCTAGAGGAAGATCCTTCTAGAAGCGGAAGCTTCTATTAGGTCTTCTTACATTGGACTTATTCTTCTTTATTGTTAGGCCTTATTAATATTGACCTTTATTACATGGAAACATATTATTCTACCTATGTGAGGGGTTAGGTACCCAACAATTGTAGCTTTAAAACTAGATAACATGATAAAAGCCTAATAACTGAGTAGCAAAAATCGCTTATCATGCAAAACCTAAGAGCAGGTGGGACCTCCAGTTCCTCTTCGAGCAACCACATCCGAATTTTCAGGACCCACAAGATTCCTCACCGGGGGAATGAAGGTACCTCCTTGGTGTTTAGCTAGCCAGGTAACCACCTCGAGCAAATAGGCATTTTGGATCTCCAAGGCTTACAATCTGCTTTTCAGCCGACGAAAGTCCTGCTCCTTTGGTAGCATACCCATGGCCACCATGGTTTTGGTGTGCCGATAGAGTTCTAGAGTGCAATATAACTTTGAGTTTCTGGTTCGGGTACAACCCAGATCATGAATAAAACCCCCCACCTAAAACTCCACCTCGTCATTCTCTTTAAACTCCCTGATTAGTTGAACCTCAACTTCAAGTTCATGCATTTTGGCTTTGTCCTCTTCGAGGACAAAGTCCTCAAAAAATTCAGTAGCATCAATGGTAGCTTTCGCTGCTCGGGAAGGATACACAGAGGAAGAATGTGGTTTCTATCCTCTGGGAGCCATGACCATACAAACGAAAGGGATAACTAAGCTTGTCAGACTGTTAAGAAAAGAGAGGGAATTACCTGTATACCAAAGCTGAGCTGACCCAGATGTATTGCCATCATATTCCTAATTTAACATACTCAATTCCAGAGGGAATACCATAAAGATATCAAAAAAGAAATAAATAGCTAGAAATGGTAGATGAACAACAATATAACCAGAACAACACCACGATAATACCAAAATGATAACAAAATAACACCAGAAATAACACTTTGATTACCGAGAGCAATGTTCACTTGCCTCTTCGAGGGGGCAACCTCCAGTAGAGCAGAGCTCTATTACAATAATATCCAAGACAAAACTTCTCATACCTTCGAATTCTATTTATACTAAATATGTCTATCAAAAGAACAATCTAGAGGAAGATCCTTCTAGAAGCAGAAGCTTCTATTAGGTCTTCTTACATTGGACTTATTCTTCCTTATTGTTAGGCCTTATTAATATTGACCTTTATTACATGGAAACATATTATTCTACCTATGTGAGGGGTTAGGTACCTAACAATTGTAGCTTTAAAAACTAGATAACATGATAAAAGCCTAATAACTGAGTAGCAAAAATCGCTTATCATGCAGAACCTAAGAGCAGGTGGGACCTCCAGTTCCTCTTCGAGCAACCACATCCGAATTTTCAGGACCCACAAGATTCCTCACCAGGGGAATGAAGGTACCTCCTTGGTGTCTAGCTAGCCAGGTAACCACCTTGAGCAAATAGGCATTTTGGATCTCCAAGGCTTACAATCTGCTTTTCAGCCGACGAAAGTCCTGCTCCTTGTGTAACATACCCATGGCCACCATGGTTTTGGTGTGCCAATAGAGTTCTAGAGTGCAATATAACTTTGAGTTTTTGGTTCGGGTACAATCCAGATCAGGAATAAAACCCCCCACCTAAAACTCCACCTCGTCATTCTCTTTAAACTCCTTGATTAGTTGAACCTCAACTTCAAGTTCATGCATTTTGGCTTTGTCCTCTTCGAGGACAAAGTCCTCAAAAAATTCAGTAGCATCAATGGCAGCTTTCGCTGCTCGGGAAGGATACACAGAGGAAGAATGTGGTTTCCGTCCTCTAGGAGCCATGACCATACAAACGAAAGGGATAACTAGGCTTGTCAAATTGTTAAGAAAAGAGAGAGAATGACCTGTATACCAAAGCTGAGCTGACCCAGATGTATTGCCATCACATTCCCAATTTAACATACTCAATTCCAGAGGGAATACCTTCAAGATATCATCATTTGCATCCTTACTCATTCTGATCATGAGTGGTTTGGTGATTCGAAGTTGTGGGCACAACCTCTTCTTCATGCCAAAGATCATGCTCGTCAACCGAAGGAAGTTCCCCACTTCCATTCTGAATGCCGTATCTGAACTAGAGTACATAGGTTTCCTCAGTAAGTTCACGAGAATGCAGAGGATCAGCTGAGCGACTGTCTTCCCACACCTTGTCATAATTTCCCTTCGGTCCATCCAATCTCAAAAGGATACCAACTAGTTTATTCGAATTGTCTGGGTCGATCCTTGAAGCAATGTGTGGGTTAATTTGTTAAGAGCCCACAACCACCTAGTCTCTAGGGTTGGGCGTCGTCTCGGTCGGGCCCACTGCATTGTCTTGAGAGCTAGTAGGCACCCCATTCGGGGAGAAAGTCCCCTTTTCATGTTCATGCATTTATTAATTTTTACTGGGATTAAGTCCTTTTAATTTGATGTGCATTGAGTGCATTAGGACTAGGGGCGATTGCCTCATAGTGAGGGGGTACAACTCAAGCTGACTTTGGCTTTTGGTTTGTCATTCATATCCCATTATTCTTTTTTTTTTTAAACATGCATTTTTTAATTCTTTTTTTACTAGCTGCATCAACCTCGACATTCTAGCCCCTCTTCTTATAGGAGGATGAAGGCACATACCTTTTTGGGATACATGTAACATCCATTTCCATATGATAGGACAACGAAAAGAATCAATATGGAAAATGTTAAGTATGAAAATGAGACGTATGTTACCCCTATCAAGGCCTCCCAGTAGCACCCCTTTTCCCCAAGAGTGACAACATTGGATTGGAACACAAATGATGGCCACTAAGGTGAAATAAGGCAACACGCATAACTTCCAAGCAATCATGATCCATTATCTGACTTCAACCCATGATCCTCACCTAGATGCCTAAAGCATTAAATGTAACACTTTATACGAAACAATGACTAAAGTACCTCATGTGTGTCAGACCACCATCATCAAATGAACCATGCTGATCAAGTGAGTGAGTTGAGCTGTGATGAGGGGGGAGGCATACGAGGGGATGTTATCTATGGAGAATATCAATAATCATATATGGGATCACTATCTGCAATGTGGACCATGAGACATGATCTCCTCTAGTTACCTCTAGGTAGGAGGGGGTACTTGTATATCCTCTCCAACCACCAATGCTACTCCACCACCTTTGCTTCTCACAACCTTCCACTTCCTCTTCAATGTACCCAAACCAGAACTTGAAATCAACCCCCTTCCAAGTGAGTTTGAAAACTCCCCTTTGATAAACCCTTCTCTTGAAATCAACCCCCTTCCTTCTCTCCTTTGATAAACCCTTCTCTCCTTTGATAAACCCTTCTCTCCCCAACTCAGATGCAAAATCACAAGCGCTTACCACGGGGTCGAAATTGTCCATCGTCTGGGGCTCCCCTCCTACCTTGTAACCATTGACAAGCTTTTTGTTTGTCAAAACCAAGGGCACAAGGGTTCATATGGATAGAGAAGCGTCTCTTTGCTTCGAAAAACTCGATGATTCCATTACGGCACTAAAAAGATCCGCGGTTAGTATTTTCGCTTGGATATGTTGATGTCCCCTTGCCCGACCAATATTTGGAACATTTTCAAATGCCACCTCATCCTCCATTGGGTTCTTATGTCAATTAATGGGAGAGGAGATACTCGGTGATTGGAAAAATATTAGGTCTTCAGAGAGCGAGTTCTCCGACTAACCTAACAACTGGAGGTCATCCTTCATCCTACCAAATCTTGGTCGTGACTAGCCATTGAATCCGCCAAAAAAGTCAATTTGGGTTTATCTATGGTAAATCTTTATTAATTTGTTGTTAGATTATAATTTAATTGACTTATAAGGTAATGTGTCGAGAGAAACAATGTACTTTATAATCCAAGTAGATGGAAATGTATTTGTAAGTGAAAAACAACTAAAACATGGGTGGACATTAATAAATTTAAAATAAAAATCAATTGACATTAAAAAATAATAAACCAATATGGATCCAATTTAACTCGTGATATTTTAAGTGTTGAGGGATTAAAAAAAAAAAAGTCAAAGTGCAAGCTTTAATGAGAATAAATAAATGGTATGCATCTCGAGTTTTTTATCCCTTTCAAAACTTTAAAATCCAAAGTTAAGATAGATTTATGCTATGCTAATTAATAAAATGGATACACCAAGCTTTTAACTCAATATATAAAAAATGGCTTCATCGACTATGTGTGACATGGTGGCTTCTT
Organism: Picea sitchensis; assembly: GCA_010110895.2. Classification (NCBI taxonomy): domain Eukaryota; kingdom Viridiplantae; phylum Streptophyta; class Pinopsida; order Pinales; family Pinaceae; genus Picea; species Picea sitchensis. Next base: position 40,687 of record SNQJ01S0012288.1, read on the forward strand.
TTGAAGATCTTATTTATTGCCATCATACTTATTTTTATTTGATTGAATATATTCATAATATTACTTGGTAGTGATTTTTTTTTCCCTTAAAAGAAGTCATTGTTTTAATTGATAAAAATGTACATTTTGCGTATACTTATTACAACACTTGAACAAAACACCAAGGGTATATACAATCTAGCTTAGACAAAAAAACCTCAACACTAGATGTCGAAAGTATAAAATCAAACAAATGCATAAGCACTCTCACAAGATGGAAACCCCCATCAAGGAGTGGACTTAAGAAACCAAAAAAACAAACGCGTAGTCTAAACGTTCAACTTTTTGGAGTTTTTATGGACATATTTTTCGATCAATTTTTATTGAAATCTGGCCAAAAATTGTTGGAACTCCAAATTTGAGTGATTGAATCTGTATAATTCGAGTACCCCGTGGGTTTTTCAGGGTGTTGAATCCATTTATATATTCAAAAATGCAATTTAAACAATAGAAAATAGTGATTTCACTAAGATCTATTTCGCCAGATTCCAGTGAAAAAGTTCAAAAATCTAATGTTTAGACAAAACTAAAAACAAATATCAATCATCATATCCATCGAAAAACTAAAAACCAACAAACACTCTTCACAAACCTTAAAGCTACAATAAAATTCAAGATCACAAACTCCCACTAAAAATAAGAGACTAAAAAGCCCAAAACTCTCCCATGCATGGAAGAGGATTGAAACCTATAAGTAGACTTGCCAGCATGAAACAAAAACAAAGACAAAAAAAAATGATCTCAATAGAACCAACAATGAAGAGATAGGGTGCTTTGATAACACAATGTTGCACTACCTATCTAAACTTCATTGGAGAATCCATACCAAAAACAAGCAAGGTAGACTTTGAAAGAAAAGTGTGTGTCCACAAAAAGCTAGAGAAAAAGGAAGTAACATAGGGGAAAGGGCCAGCCCTTGAAATACAAGAAATAAATTCTCTCCATCTTTGTGAAAAAACCATGACATTTAAATAATAAAAAAATAATTTATTTTTAAATTAAAAAATCCACATCGACATGGTTTGAGATTTGAGACACTGTATATATGTATGTATAAATGATATTCAGAGGGCGAGATGAGCCCGAAACAAATATATTTTGCGGCTGTTTCCCCTGAAAATTTATTTGTATTTATTTGTCGAGGGTCATAAGAGTGAATTTAATACAAATCGCTGCTCCTAGACGACGTATATTACAGGTTTTCAATCGCTAAATACTGTCGCAGGGGAGAGCACACAAATCTATTACTTCACAGATTCATTTTAACAGCAGGGGCAAATATGTCGGGCATGGGAGATGGATATGTGGGCACAGCCCAGGATGCCGTAAGAATTCGGAGGCTGGAAAAACAGAGGGAAGCCGAGAGAAAGCGCATCCAGGACTTGAAGAACAAATCCGCCTCTGCTGGAGGACAGACTGGCCTTCTTCAGTTCGGCTCCGGCACTTCGGAGGTACTACTCACTCTTCATTTGTATACATAAAATCAAATTTCCTATCTTGCTACCACCACTTATAGGATTCAAGTCCCATGGAGTCGCGAAATCGAATTTCTCCATGCTCCCTGTCAATTCCGCCCATCCAAAAAAGGGTTTAAAACTATACTATGGGGTTTGGGAACGTTTCCTAAACGGCTATGGTTATGTGTTGCAAGTTCTCGGGTTGTTGCACTAGCATTCAAAGTCACTTTGTTAATTGCATCCTCCCTCACTCTTGTACTTACATTGCCTTAGCACATACAACGTGGGCAGTTTAGTGTCATGCCACCTCCTGAGTCTTCTCTGGGTTTGTGGTTGTTCTCCATCTAATTGGCTTAGCACATATAGCGTGGGCAGTTTACCTCCTGAGTCTTCTTTGGGTTTGTGGTTCTCCATCTAATTGGCTTGTGGTTGTGTTCCATCTAATGTCAATAATAATTACATTTTTCATTAGTATAGTGGCACATCTTTATGATGGGATTTGGTTCAACATCAATTTTCTTCTCTAACAAGTCTCACTACTATAATGGCATGACCCTATGTTTTTATGTTGGGATGTTGATTCATATTAATTGTCTTTTTCCTCTATGGTTTTTAAAAATAAATTGAAAACCAATAAAATTTAGTTGAAGTTAGGGTTACTTCTTATTGGCAAGTAAGTTAAGGTAATTTAGAGGAGCAGTTTGTCCTAGAAGCTGTGTTTTTACACCAACATCCTCAAATTTTTGAAAATGTAAAAGAACTCTGGTCCAATCTAAATAAAAGTGCGTTAAATTTTTTATTTAAAGTTTGATTAGAGATTTTTTTTGACATTCTGTATTTATATTTATGACTAGCTTCTTCTATCATGATGTGACAAGTGTGCCATATTTCAATGTGGCAAGTGTGCTTTACAACACTTGAATGAATTGGAATTCTTTGGTTAAGAAGTCACATGTGAGGTATCTATTATGCCAAAATTGCCTAGGAGTTGCACCTAACCACAACTGCAATCACAATCATAAGTGACCCATAAAGGACAAACATGTTGATGGGAAACTTGAACGTTGATGGGTGCTATAACAGTGCCTCGCTTCACTGACCCAGCAAAGGTCGGTTGGTTTTTATTTTTAAATGTTTATGTTATCTTTCACTGTCCTTTCAAGTTTCATATCCACTTGGTATATGGGATCAATTCTTCTGGAATCAAAAGTGAAAATCAAATATATTTAAAAAATCAATGGAAGAATTTAATTAAAATGTGTAAACTTAACATTTTGGCGACTGCGATGTGTCCCTAATCTCTTAATTATTGGTAAAAAATTCGTGATCAGAAAGGCCAGTGGAATCAAAAATATTAGTTGAGCTCATATCATGCATAAAATTCTCAAAGGTATGCGAATAATATGCATCTCTTCACTGACCATGCCTGCATGCTAAATTAAATTCATGTACCTGCATACTAAAATACATCGATAAACAAAAACATGAAAGTTAAGACAAATCATTGACACTTTTTTCCTTGCGTTCTAGGCAATTAAGTTTTCTAATCAGCAATAGGACCAAATATTGTATTGAAATCTCAAATAATGTATTGAGATCTGACCTCCATGTTTATCCCTGAAGTTCTAGTGGCTCTTAAATTATTAGCTCTGAAAATATATTTATGAGTAGTATGAACCTTTGTCTCATAAAATTTCAATATTTTTCCGAAAGTATGTTTCGGCAAATTTTTTCTAACCTTTCTATATCAAAACATTTGGGCTGTATTTGTAAATTCAAATTTGTATGTTTTTCTCACCCTCCTTAACCCCTTACCGGCCCTTTGTGGCATGTAAGGTTTAGAAGTTTTGTTCTTTTGCTATTTCTTTACTCATGATAACCTCTTCAATCACAAAACTGTATACCTCAGACATATCCAATCCTAGCAAGGTGGCTGTTTTATAATAGAATATTTTCTATAAGATTGGGGCTAATGGTAATACTCTATTTTAGTCCATTTCCCCATTATATATGAAGTTTTTTCTTTTTCAATATGAAATTCCATGTAAGGCCAAATGAACTCTGGCCTTGTGACAAGTTCTTACAACGGATTATCTTGGGAGCTATCATTTTCAGCAACTCTATAAAATGCTATGCTTTGGCGCTGTTGATATGCTGGAACTGTTGCTAAGTTGCTTGGATAATCATCTGTTCACAGATACTTGAAAACGCGTTCAAAAAAGAAACTGTTGGTCTCGTCACAAGAGAGCAATATGTCGAGAAGGTAAATTCTACTCCTTACATTCCTCACTGAAACATTTTGTTTGCTCTTTGGAGTCAATAATTGGCATTATGATATTTTCATCCTTTGATTTTGCTGTTGCAGCGAGTCAACCTCCGTACCAAAATGGAAGAGGAGGAGAAGGAGAAGCTTCAGAAACTTCAGCAGGAGTAAGACTTCATAGGATACCGGTATCAAATTTGAATTTTATTTTAGTCAGATGTATTTTGGCTGAGTTGTTACCACTTGATGATGTTTTAGAGAAGAGGAGCTCGAAAAGCAAAAGCGAAAGAAAAGGAGGACAAAAGGACCTACCCGGTTATCATTTGCTGATGAAATAGAAAACGAAACAGATGAAGAAAATGCAAGTTCTGGTGAGTGAATTCTATTTTTAACATGCCTGACTAGCCATTGAACAATTTACTGACCAATTATCCAATTTTTAAGACACTCTAAGAGAAGGCCTTGGAGAAACAGAGACATTCAATCTTCTATGTTTTACTTTTTGATATACAGGCATGCCATTTTTACTTGTAGTTTATGTCTAGGTTTACAAGTTTAGATAGTGTGCACCTTCACACTAGAAGAGCTATACTAATATTTGTTCAGAGTTCCCTGAGTGATCATAGAGTGAATTGCATTTAACATTTCATTATGTCGTCTACAAAATGGTGTTTTTCTTGTTAGAGCCATGTTTTGATACTACTTTGGATTTAATTACTTTGTTTCCTAGTTTTACTTCTGGTCACTGTAATTATATTTTCAGTGCGTAATCGCCTCTCCATTATCACTTTGTCAACCAAAATTTTGACTATGTTCACGAACGTGTTGCTTAGCTCCAGTTAGTGTATACATTTCCTTGGGTGATCTGAAATGGTCAATCAAACAAGTGAAATGGACAGATGAGGTAGATCAAGGAGGAAAGCCTCCAGTGTTTCCAAGTTAATGACAACATCTTCTGTGTCTAATACGATACTAAAGATACATCTGAGAGGGATTAACATAGGCTGGAGTGCGTCAAGAGTTGAAGATATCCGGTCACTGGAATTATATTAACATAGGCTGGAGTGCGTCAACAGGAATTAACATAGGCTGAGTTGTTACCACTTGATGATGTTTTAGAGAAGAAGAGCTAGAAAATCCAAAGCTAAAGAAAAGGAGGACAAAAGTATTGAGATTTGGGTACCAAGGAAAGTTCTCCCCTTGTCTTTGTGAGTCTCTAAACACAAAGGGGGAGAGTATTACCCTCATGCTATTACTTTATGTTCTAATTTCACTTTGACTTTATTCTCTTAAGTCATAAAGTGAAATTAGTCACTTAAGTCATAAAGTGACATTTAATTCACTCAAGTGTGAATTAATGAATATAAAGCAAACCATGGAAACTTAAGTGGGTTTATGAGATCTAATCTCAACTACTCATCTTGGAGGAAGGCTTAGAGTGAATCTGAGCCCTTGGTTTTCTAAGTTAGAGGAGGCAAAGGAGGGAAAATGAGGCTTTGGAGGGAAAAGGAGGATTGTTCACTCTTGAGTTTGGAGTGAAGGAGAGGAAGAGAGCAAGTGAGGTTTTGGAGATGTGAAGGGTGCACTTCATGAGAAGGGAAGGGTGCATGAGGGTTTGAGTTTGTCCTCTTGAGCATAAAGGGCGCAAGCAAGCCAAGGGGCGCATCTATGGTGAGAAGCTAAGGGGCGCAAGGAAGAGGAAGCAAGCTAGTTGAGGTGTTTGGCACATCTTGAGAGGAGAGGCGCTTGTGTGTGCTTGAAGGCACACTTGTGGAGTTTTGGGGGCACAAATCTTGAGAAGAGATGAGGGTGCATCCATGTAACAAGTGGGGTGCACTTGGGGGTTGGCAAAGGGAGCCAAGGACAAGGGGCGTATCTTCAAGGGGTGCAATATACCAAGCTAGAAGGCACAATCGACAAGGGGCGCAAACCAAGGCAAAAGTGATTCGGATTTATGAGCGGAACGAAATGAAAACACTGAATTATAATATTAACACAGAGGCACAATGAATAATAACAGAGATACAGTAAAACATGACTTCTATTAAATAAGAAATATAAACTGTAAAATGCAGACTGAAAACAAGCTTGCTAGAATGGTGGCAGCTTATCTATGAAAAGAGATGTGACGTTTATGCTCATTCGCAAGAAGATCAGTACAATGAGGCTCTGAAGGCCTTTTTACAATAAACATGAATGCCAAAACCCTAGACATCCAAAAACCTAACCCTAGGAGATGAAGCGCCAATAGTCAAGTGGGCCCCCGTTGGGGTAAGTTAGTATATCAACTTCTCGGGGTTGTAACTTTTGCATACGATTTCCGTTTAGGGTACATGATAGCTTGTTGGAAAGGTCTTGATTATGAGCTTCATTTCATAGGCTCAATTAAAGCCTTTGGCTATCATGGAGGTGCTCGATCGTGAAAAAACGTTGTTTAGGCCCTCAAAATGGCCTTGGAAGTTTGAGACTCGAAAAATTGCTAAAAATAGTAAGTTGCCAAAAAACTGTTTTGAGCTAGTTGGAATATGTGGGTGGCCATCGAGATCCTCCTGGATCAATCCTCCCCCCTAGGAAGCATTGGTCTCCATTGCGTTGAGTTCCTCCATCAGATGAGGAAATTTTCGCTGAATTTATCCCTGGGTGAGCCACTTGCCTTGGTGTAGGGGTTGCCTTGCTTTGACAAATTGATAAAGCTAGATTCTTTGTTGGCGAGTGCCTTTGACCTGTGTGTCCACGATTTGAACAGTGATGCCTGTTCCATGCAGTTAGGGTTAAGCTCTGTTGGTGTCAACTGTTCTGCTATCTTCGAGGTGTCCAATAATGGTGGAAAATAGGGTCGAAGGAGGTCCACGTTGAGCACTCGATGCAAGCCAAGGAAGGGGGGAATGTTGAGCTAAAAAATATTGTCAGCCACAGCCTTGGTGATGGTGTAAGGTCCATAACGGAGTGGATGAAGCTTCCGATGAGGCCCTGTAAGGCGTTCTTTCTGCAAGTGCAACCAAACTTTGTCTCCCACTTGAAACTGGTGCGACACTCGGTGTTGATCATGGCGCTGCTTGTACTTGGCATTGGACTTCTGTAAAATATCCTGAACCTGTTGGCGGATGTGCTGGATCTGCTCAATGAACCGAGTGGCTTTGTTAGTGTTAGAATTAGGGAAAGAAACGAAAAAGATACCTTTTAAAATTTTTCTGTTAGCTAGATCAACAAGAACATAGTAGATCTAAAATAAAACTCTGAACATAAATGTATAGGAAATCAGTAGATCTGAAACATAAAATATTTCTGATTAAGCAAAGCAGTTAGATCTGAACTATAGGAATATTTCTGAGTATGCAGAGTAGTTAGATCCGATCTAAACAAATGTTTCTGAGTATGCACATTTGTTAGATCCGAACTAAACAAATGTTTCTGAATAATACAAACTTAATAGATATCTGAACCAAGAATAATTATGGATCTAGAACATTCTAAACACATAGATCAAACTGAAATGCAACTGTAACTTACCTTTTGAAGATTACCTCTGTGTGATGAAGAAGGAGCTTGACACACAAGTGCAATGTTAAGCCTCTGACGTTATGCTCAAATAAGTCTAGGACTCATGGATCAACCACTATGGGTTAGATCTCTATCAAAGAGAATGTAGGACTATTATGCCACCTGTTGACGAGCGAAATTGATCGTCCGTCAACTGGAAGAACGGGTCCGGTCCGGGGTTGTTTAAGTAACCCAAGCCGTTTGGTGTAACTCGTTCTGACAGGTTTAATGGCTCCGCTAGCCAATCTAAAATCCTAAAAAGAAAACAAACAAAAGAAAGAAATAACTAACTAATTGCTAAACACTATATTATATATGTACATATACTCTCATATAGCTATTGTAGGTGTATTTAAGTAGAAAATATACAAATCTCACTTATGTACATTATTTACAAATTGCAAGTTTTAATCGAAACTTACGAAATCAATGTTGAAATAGTTGCTTTTGAGAAGCAGATAAAGAAAACACATTTAAATATTTTTTTGTTTTCTTTTATAAAACTAACTAATCTTGAATTGAATAAACTATGAAATATAGATGTGCAGATAGTCAAAAGCTAATCTAAACATTCTGGTTTCATTAATATGTAAGTGATAGAAATTAGAAACACAAAGAAGCTAACCTGTTGTTAGTTTGTGAGATGTATCCAAGCCTCTGTATGAATGAAGAACATCCAACTGCAACGCTTATGAGATAAATCGGCAATAGACTTTATAATACAACTGTTTTGAATAAATTCATAACAAGTATTGGCGGTTGATGTTTAATGACAGAGAAAAGAACACAAATGGAACCCTATGATCTTATGATTGCAAATAATTACAGCAAGACAAATCTGAGTGTAACGTATTGCATTTCATCATTTAACTAAAAAAATCAAAGATAAATCCTATCATTCGAATTGAAGATATGATCATAGTATTAATATCTAGAGCAACAAATTATAGACGATCTTTATAATATACTTATCCCATACATAATAGATCCATGAGTCTAAAGCTACCAGACCTATTAATATACCAGGATTAACAAAACATGAATGAAAACACCATTTACAAGGGGCTAAAGCCAAAATGCTATATGATGTTTCATTAAGTCTTGGAATCATTCGTCCATTTTTTGCTCTAGGCCAAGATGATTTCTATTACAAAATATGGAGTATTTAAAGAGTTTATGAAAGCTAAACTTTCTATCTTCTAAGATAGGATCATATCTCAAAAAAGATCTAAAAGTTACAAATATAGAGGGCCTAAAGCCACTCATTATCAAACTATATCTTCAAAATTTATGAAAGTTTTCTCCTATTTACAAAATAAGCAAAAAAGAGATAGCTAATCAACTAAGTCCAGCATGCTTCATCCCATAAGATCAACATCAAATACATCCTATCTTGAAAAAAATGAAATGAGCAAGTCAAATATTTTATTAACTAACAATTCCTAAATTTTATATAAGAAATTGACTTGGCTACAGAATCTCTCGATTCTGTAGCCAGTCTTATTATTGGTAACAAAAATCCAAATCGATCCAGATTGATTAGAAAAATAACAACCAAAGCATAATTGTGATAAAAACCAATCTTACCATTTAACTAATAACAAAAATTGGATCACGATATCTTAGAATTTATCACGGCCTTTATACTGTCAGCGCTTTTTATAACAATATTCCCTGTCCTTTTTAGGCGTTTTGCTTGCCTCTGTGCATTAGCCTTGATTTCACGGTTTTCGTTTGCCAACGATTCATTGAGAGTCCTGAGAGCTTTGATCTTTGCTTGGAGGATGGGGATGTCTGTATAGTACTGTCCTATCTAATGCAAACAAACTTCACAGTGCATAACATGGGCAATCTTTTGAGGAAGTGTGTAATTGTGTGCTAAAACATCCACGCTACCCACTGTTGGCCTTTGACCGAGCTTAATGCCTGTAAACCCCTTGCTATCTTTTAGACACGGTGGGAGATTATTGACATAATCGAATGGTTGGTTTGGTTTGGAACAATTCGGATCTTCCTGTGCTAGAAATCTTTCAATCTCGGAGTCTGAATCCTCATGGATCTTGATCGAATCGATCGAGCTCACATGAGGCTTGGATCTGTTACGCAGAGTCCTCGAAATAATTCGACCAACCCTCTTATTACGAAACCCTATTGCTTGATTCTTCTTTGATTGTTTGCGAGGGTTTTTGTTGTCGGATTTTACTGTAGGGTTAGGGCAAACAATCGATTCATGCACATGAGTTCTAATAAACTCAGAACTAAAATCCTGTTGCTCACTTAAGAACTGATCGGGCACTGCCTCATCACGAGGGTTTTCACCCAGAAACTTTGGCTCGGCCCTTGAGAAATCAAGAGGTTTTTCTATCATAGGTTTATCCACCACAGGGGTTTCAACAACAAAACCATTTCGAGCTAGAAACTCGTCCCAATCATCACCTAGGGTTTTCAAACGATGAACTAGCAGTAATTTAATCAAACCATGGTGAAAGAGGCTAGAATCTAGATTCTGCTTCTTGTATCTCTTCGACATTTTATACAAACTTCTTAGCGGGTAAAACAACATATTTAGATGGAAGCCAATAAAATGCATGAGCAATCTCACATGGTAAAGGAAGACCAAGCCATAACAACCTTCACAGGTAATAAATTGTTTTAAAACTGCTAACAGACCATGCCATCTAACCTTGAGTAGGGAGACTGGAATACCTTTGTCACAACAGTCTATCTTTCTGGGGGTGACAAAAAGACTCCAGGGTACTTCGTCCAATTTTGAATTTTTAAACCACTTTTGACCAGTGAGAGGGAGCCCTATTGCTTCACTCATAAAATCTTCGGTGATCTCCAACTGAATATCACCCACCTTTGCTCTGTATCCATCAAATGTAAGGGCAAATTCTCTGGCCACTTGCAAGTTATACCCCTGGAACTTCTTAATAAACATATCCCAACCTGGCTCTTCAGGTCCTCACTCGCATCATCATAAAGCTACAATGTCTGAGAGCCATTCGGCTCTACTCGGACGACAGGGGCCATTACGAGCTCGGACAGACTGTAGCAAGGGCGACTTGAACTAACTGTGGGCTAAGGGGGTAGCGGTAAAAGAGGCGAGTCTGAGCTGATACCATGGAAACAAAACTAGCAACAGACCAGCGTGACCATAACATAAGCATAAGGGTTTCAGTCACGAAAATCGGGTGTTTCTGGTAATGAACGTTTTGAGTACAAAGCATAACACAAGACCTTAGCTCGTAATGAGAGGCCTGTCACTTCAAACTGCCAGCTAAAACGAAGTACAGGATATGATCCTGGTGCGTTTAATTCCCACGACATGTGATAGGTAGACTTGTTTTGCAAAGGTTAGGAGAGGATACGTTTTTACAATCCAAATGCAAATTGAAAATTTAATATCAAAGTTGATTTACCAAGAATTTAAATGAACAGGCTTATAGTCCAAATGTAAATCAACATAGGTATTATATCGATATTCAAACAAACTCAAAAAGGAAAATCATCCCAATAGGAAGTAGATACAAGTCACAATGATCTTTTTAGCGACCAAGCAATGGATAGAGTCATAGTGCAAAATTAAGTTCAAATGTTTGATTCATGCTTACAGTCATGAATCAAGCATAAAAACGCAAAATAAAAGTACAACAACAATAGTCAAACATTTTTTTTAATACTCGAATAATCACCCTCAAATAGTACTATTTACAGGATGAGGCGTAGGCAGCTACATGAGTTATTATTTGTCATTGAAAAAGGAAAAACATGTAGGGCTGCCAACGGTGGCGACTTACTGGGAGAAGCAGTTATCTCTGCATCACCAATGAGTTCACGTCAACACTGATCAGAATGAAACAAATCGAATAACAGCTGAAGGAAATCAAGCATCTCAATCAAATTTCAACAATCATCACACAATCCAGCTTTAGATATCTTACTGTTCAGATGAAATCTGGTGACAAATTTTAATTATGAGAGCAACGACATTCAAGCCAATGGCTCCGATACTGTTGACAGGGCCACTGCTACCAGTAGGCGTCCATAGCCTCGACAGGGATGCCAATTACCCCACTCTGACGCCTCTGCCCTGTCCAAGAATTTTCGATACAAAATGAAGGGCACTTATGACCAATATCAAAATTTATACATGATAATTTTCTTGAACCTGACATTGCTTCGCTACCAGCAGGCCTGCTCAATACCCTGACGAAGTTGTCTTGGCATCATGTAAGCATTTACCCGCTGCCAGTAGACTTGTTCAGTATCTCGGTGGGTTTACAAACACTTCCCACAACTCTCTGGAAATTATTTACAATTTTGACATAAATTTAATGATATTCAGAAGAGCGGGGTGATGCTGAAAATTTTGGTTTTCAGAACACTTGATATTGTCCAGCCTTTAATTGATCGCTTAATAACCTTCATTATGATCTGAAATTAGTTTTCAGATGAGACTAATTTTTCGAGGATAGGAAGGCATACTTGAGTTGTTTTGTTTAAAACAGGGACATCGTAAAGAGCTTTAATGATGGTCGTGTCTGCTCATAATTATAAAGTGAAACCATGAAACCTGTTCTGGACAGAAAATTTCTTTAGCTAGTCTGCGTTTCAGGAATTTACAGCATTGATGCTCTGACAAACCTTGCCTATTGCTTCATAATGAGGCATTCTGGTTTTCCCTCATGAACTAAAAGGTGACACAGACATAAGTTTAACCAGAAAGCAGTGAAAACAAACAAAATGAAAAGAACCATAATCCAAAAACAAAAGAAAAATTAAAAGAAAATATGTATAGAGGTGGATCTGAAATTTATCAGGAAAAATACCTTTTGAGAGCTTGGCCATTCACCGGGAAGGTGTCTGGCTGTCCCTCCAAACTATGTAAACGAAAAGAGCTGGGACCTAGTTTTTCAGCGATTACGAAAGGCTCCAACCATAGGTTCTGGAACTTGGTGTGTCACCTTTTCCTTCGTGAGGTTTATCCCATTTGAGAACCAAATCTCCTACCTCGAAGTTTCTATCCGAAGCAGTGTTTGAATCAAACCATCTTTTCACAATTTGCTGATGCTGATCCAATCTCTCCTTTGCTTGTGCTCTTACTTCTTCTAGTTTCAACAAGGCATTAATTCGACTTTCAAGAGGAGGGCATTCCTCTTCCTGAACTTTTTGCGATAATTGTAGAGAGGGAAGTAGAACATGTGGAGGGAGAATCGCTTCTCTTCCGTAGACAAGAAAGAAAGGGGAATTACCAACAGAGGTTTTTGGTGTTACCCTATCAGCCCAGAGTGCATTAAAAAGCGTGTTGTGCCAATTTTTGTGTTTTTCAGAAACTGTCCTCTTGATGATTTTTATCAAATTTTTATTTGTTGATTCTGCTAGGCCGTTTCCTTGGGGGTAATAGCTGGCATAATACTTCAGTTTGATCCCTTTCTCCAAAGCAAAAACACTCATATCGAGGGACGGAAAGTAAGAAGCATTATCAAAGACCAAACATTCGAGAATGCCGAATCTAGTAATGATATTCGTGTCAAAGAAAGATATTACTTGATTAGTGTTTACCACTTTCAGCGGTGCAACCTCGGACCATCTGGTAAAATAACCCGTTGTTGTAATGATGTATTTATGCTACTGCGAAGAAGTTGGGTTAATTGGCCCTATGATGTCGAGACCCCAATGCTGAAAAGGTGAATCTACCGAAACAGGCTGCAAAGGGAATGATGCCTTTTTGACTCGTCCAACAACCTTTTGGCAGATTATGCATTTACGACATAACGCATGGGAATCTTTGAATAACATGGGCCAATAGTACCCAGCTCTTAATACTTTGTGAGCAGTGGTGTCTCCACCGAAATGCCCACCGACTTCACCTGCATGAAGTTCAGATAATACTCTTTCCACTTCATCTCTTTCCAAACAACGCATGAGAACACTATCAAAATTCTTTCGGAATAATACGTCATTTATCAACTGGAAAGGTGCAGATTTTAGTCTTAGTGCTCTCCTTTTTTTTGGGTCAAGATGACAAGGAGTAGAACTATGTGTTAAATAAAACTTAATATCATCAAACCAAGAGTTAGCAACAACTTGTGTACAACTGATTTGTTTTCTGTCATGTTGATTTACAGTTAAGGAATTGATTTGACTTTCCTGTTCTTTAACTGAATCCGCAACTAGTTTACATAAGCCTTGACCTCTAACAATTTGTGCAAGAGTTATTTCAAGGTCATATTCTTGTAACGATGTCATCTAGTTTGCCCGTTTCTCACCCAATTCCTTTTGTACTAACAAGTTTCTAACTGCCGGATAAGTGACAATGACTTTAGTTCTGGATTTCAGCAAATATGATCGAAAGTGTTTCACTGCTTTAAAAACCGTAGAAGCCTGTTGATCTACAGCTAGGTAGTTTAGTTCAGCTCCTTTGAAAGCTGAGCTCATGAAGGCAATGGGTACTTCGTTGCTTTCAACATTCTTCTGTGTTAGGACAACAGCATAAGATCGATTAGAGGCGAAAGTGTAAAGAGTGAAATCTTGCGAGAAATCAGGACTCATCAAGGAAGGAGCTTCAATTATCGTTTTTTTGATAGATTCGAAGGCTCGACTTTCTTGGGGTCCCCAACGATACTAAACATCATTTTTAATTAAATTTTGCAATGGCCTTACCATTTCTGAGAAGCTTGGGACAAACCTTCTGACAAAGTTAATCTTGCCTAGAAAAGACTGCATGGCTTTTTTGGAAGAGGGAGGGGAAAGTTTAGCAATATCTCGAGTTCTTTCAGGATCGATGATCATTCCATCTTTGGATACTATGAACCCGAGTAATTTGCCTTGCTCCACTGCAAAGACCGATTTCTTAGGGGTGAGAGATATGCCATACTTGCGACATCGTTCTAGAACTGCCCTAAGGTGAGACAAATGATCTTTCTTGATCTTAGAAAAAATGGTTACATCGTCAAGATAGACCACTACTGATTGATCTAGGAGGCCACGAAACGCGATGTCCATTGCTCTCTGGAAAGTGGCCCCGACATTTATAAGTCCAAAAGGCATCTTCCTATAGGCGTAAGTGCCCCAGGGGGTACGAAAAGTGGTTTTTAACTGGTCTGGTGGAGACATGAGGACCTGGTTGTATCCCGAAAAACCATCTAACAGTGACAGTCTTTCAGAACCAGATACTTGCTGAAAAATTTGTTCCATCGGAGGAACGGGATAATTGTCTTTATCAGACGCTCGGTTCAAGTTACAAAAATCGACACAGAGTTGAATTTCACCGCTTTTCTTCCTTATAGGGACTAGATTAGACACCCATTGTGTATGCCTTACGGGAAAGATTATCTTTGCATTTAGTAATTTATTCAGTTTTTTCTTGATAGTGGGTTCTAATTTGGGGTGCATCTTTCTTAATTTTTGCTGAAAAGGCTGAGTTTATGGTTTCATGGGGATGGTATGTTGTATTATATTAAAATCAAATGTTTTTAAATCATCGTATGTCCAGGCAAAAATTTCTTTAAATTCTTTAAATTCTTTAAACAGTTTGATAAAAGCAGACCGTTCTTGCTCGGAGCACCCCGTTCCCAAATTGATATTTTGAGGATTTTCCTTAGTTCCTAAATTTACTGTCTCATAAGTCAAGGAAGAACTGTTCGTCTTACAATTGACTGACCCTCTAAATTTATCATGTAAATCATAAAAATTTTCTAGTCTTACAACGGATCTGGGAATAGAGTTTACCAAATCAGACGTCGATTCAGGAGATCTAAGATCTGATATTACCGTGAAGTTGCAGAGGTTTTCATCGTGAGTGCCTTCATCGATGATTGCACCTTGGAAAGTGTCCTCCATATGCAAGAAGTTGATGATCTGCTGATTGTCGTCGAAGACTCCCCAATTGGTGATGTTGTCTGGGATCGATGGTCTGAATAATAATTCAATCGAAAATGCATTCGGAGAGAGACCTTCTGCGGGCAAAAGTTTAGAAGCGACATTAGCCAATAGGTCACCCTCAAAATTACTTAATCTAGGAATGGAATTGATGTTAATGCTAAAAATTTCTGTATCAAACTCCATACCTCGGTTTGGTAACTTCTCAGATGCGATGACAAACAGTGTATGGAGTTTCCTGGAGTTTCTTACCTGTCTGACCACTATCTTCGAATCACCGAACACTATTAAATTTTTTACATCCATATCCAAAGCTTTCTTAAGCCCTTGTAGGAGTGCTTCGTATTCGGCAGTGTTATTAGTGCATTCGAACTCTAATCGACAGGCGATGAAAGTTTTATTTCCTGCCGGGTCGATGAGTACACATCCTGCACCAGCTCCTTCTTTGGATTTGGATCCATCTAAGTAAAGTGACCATATCTGAGCTTCGTCGACAGTGTTTGGCACATTTGGCAAGGCTGCGGACTGAGTACAGGTCATGAGCTCTAATTGTTGCTCCAGATCGGTGATGGGGGAAATTTCGGTCATGAAGTTACCGAAGAAAGTGTTCATTCCCTGCATTTCGAATGAATTAGTGGATGCAATAAAAGGTTCATTCGGATCATTCAGATCCGTCATGGTATGTTTCAGATAGCGTTCACGTTTTATCCTAATTTTATTTGGCTGCCCATTTTTTGGTAACCACAAATGCGACCAATCTGTGGCAAAATACCCATGTAGCTGCTCGGACCAATCCCTGCTCAAGAACAAACCATAGACTTCAGGGATGCCAACAACAATGATGTCAATAATTTGATGAACCTTAGGATTAGAAGATAACCTAACCAGAACATTTTTCAATTCACCGATTACTTTAATGTTCGTCCGATCGAGCTGAATGATTTTAAGACTAGAAGACTGAACTTCTGCGTTATTTTTTTGGCAAACAGATAAAGGCATCACATTCGATGATGCTCCGGAATCCACAATGCAATTATGCACATTTCTATTAAAAATTTCAAAAGTTAATAAAAAAGGTGGGACATTTTTGCGAGTATTAACAACAGAATTTTGCTGATTTTTAGCCGCTGTCCCTAAAACAATTTTTTCTACATTTGATATAGTTTTTTCAGTCAGATCCCTTTTATCTGGGGGTTCGGATGTCGTTTTAGTAGGGATTTTTTGAGCTGTTTTAGAACTGATTTCTGCAGTTTTCTTGCTGTTCAAGTCGTCGTTTTTACAATTTTCTGCGATGTTCTGAAGCATTTTCTGTAGAATAAGAGGAAATTTCAAAAGTTCGAAAACATAAATATTAGCCCTTAGTTTTTTCAGGTCTTCAATCAAGCCATATTCTAAAACAGGGGCTGCTAAATTCTGTTTTATTTCAGTTTGTTTCGATTGTCTCAGAGGCACATTATTACTCATTTCGGAAGAGGGTTTACTATGTGTTTTGCTTCTGGTGTTGTAAGGGTGGACAGTTTCAAAGTTTGCTTGAAAAATACTGTCGGAGAAGTGCCCAAAGATATTGGGAGATGACTCCTCTTCTTCAACTACTTCTTCTTCAATTATGCCTTCGGGATTTTCAGGGGGAATAGAGTTATCATGTGCTTCAAGGATAGTTTGCAGAGTGTATTGTAAACTTTCAAAATTAAGACCTTCAGGGGTAGGATTTGGTCGGTTTGGGGGAAAAGGTTTTCTAAAAGGAGGTTTAAAACTTCCTTTGCTTGAGGATGCTTCTTCGGTCGATCTCTTCAAGTCTACGACTTGATTCGATAATCTTTGGACAACCTTTTGCAAACTTTCTAAGTCTAGAGTTTCTGGTTGGCTTTTGGCTTGGGGAGGCCTTGCAAGGATTTCAATTTTCTTTTTAGAGAATGAAGCTGTTTCAGCTTCACTATTGAGATTGTCTTTCAAACTTAATATGTCCTTTTCGATTTGGCTTGCCTCCTCAAAGGCTTCCAATAATAAAGACTTTTTAGACCTTTTAACCCAAATTGCTATATTATTATGTAGGGCCTTGGTGTAATATGCGATAGTTAGACTTTTTGCAGGCATTGAATCTGCGGGAATTCGATTATTTAACGTGAGAAATCTTTGGTTAAAATCTTTTACTTTCTCCTTAGGGTTCATTTTTAGGCTGGAGAGTTCCATCACCAAGACTTCTGGGGTTTTATCATCTCCAAACTTCTCTAAGAAACAGGTTTCAAATTTGTCCCAAGAGACAATGGTTTGGGGCTGCTGGGCGAAATAACATGTAGAGGCATTGCTCCCAAACGTATAAGGAAAGAGTCTACATACTACATCTTCATGCTCTACACTTCGGAGTCTAATGGCCAACATGAATTTCTTTATGTGATCTTTAACAGATTGCTTAGAATCTGGATCAAATTTAGGTAACCATTTCTCCGGGTGTTTTGGCAATGGGTGTTGGGGTCCACGAACAGCCACAACATCTTGATCAAGACACGGCCTAGCGGGATTGTTTTGGTTTGCCATGGGTGTAGGTGGTGTCGAAGGCCAAGATGGTTCAGACGAGGAACTGCCTTCGTCGAAAGATTCTCCTCCTAAAGAGGATGGAGATGAACGAGGTGGGGAAGGTGGAATACCAGATCCCTCGGCTTCAAGAGTAGGTGTATGGTCAGGATTTGTGGTATTATCTCCTAAAGAATCTAAACGAAGACCAGTACCTTCAAGTTGCTCTCGGATATCCGAGAAATCTAAAGGTTGATTGATAGGCCTACCAGGTTGTCTGATATGGGCCAAAGCACTGTGTGTCCTTAAGAGTGACTGACGAACAATTTCTTGTACGTTGGCCCCTTGAGGGTTTGGTGTTATTGGTTCAACAGGAATCTCAGGATTTTCATTCGAGGTAGTTGCTGTTTCGGAAGTAACGTTGTTGTCTGAGCGACTACGTGTTACTACAGGGGAGCGAGTGTGTGGGGGTGGAGTTTTGCGACTTCCACATGCCATCAATTGTATTTAGGCCCTTCTTCTAGTGCCATTTGTTGACGAGCGAAATTGACCGTCCGTCAACTGGAAGAACGGGTCCAGTCCAGGGTTGTCTAAGTAACCCAAGTCGTTTGGTGTAACTCTTTCTGACAGGTTTAATGGCTCCGTTAGCCAATCTAAAATCCTAAAAAGAAAACAAACAAAAGAAAAAAATAACTAACTAATTGCTAAACACTATATTATATATGTACATATACTCTAATATAGCTATTGTAGGTGTATTTAAGAAGAAAATATACAAATCTCACTTATGTACATCATTTACAAATTGCAAGTTTTAATCGAAACTTACGAAATCAATGTTGAAATAGTTGCTTTTGAAAAGCAGATAAAGAAAGCACATTTAAATATTTTTTTGTTTTCTTTTATAAAACTAACTAATCTTGAATTGAATAAACTATGAAACACAGATGTGCAGATAGTCAAAAGCTAATCTAAACATTCTGGTTTCATTAATATGTAAATGACAGAAATTAGAAACACAAAGAAGCTAACCTGTTGTTAGTTTGTGAGATGTATCCAAGCCTCTGTATGAATGAAGAACATCCAACTGCAACGCCTATGAGATAAATCTGCAATAGACTTTATACTACAACTGTTTTGAATAAATTCATAACAAGTATTGGCGGCTGATGTTTAATGACAGAGAAAAGAACACAAATGGAACCCTGTGATCTTATGATTGCAAATAATTACAGCAAGACAACTCTGAGTGTAACTTATTGCATTTCATCATTCAACTAAAAAAATCAAAGATAAATCCTATCATTCGAATTGAAGATATGATCACAGTATTAATATCTAGAGCAGCAAATTCTAGACGATCTTTATAACATACTTATCCCACACATAATAGATCCATGAGTCTAAAGCTACCAGACCTATTAATATACCAGGATTAACAAAACATGAATGAAAACACCATTTACAAGAGGCTAAAGCCAAAATGCCATATGCTGTTTCATTAAGTCAAGATGATTTCCATTACAAAATATGGAGTATTTAAAGAGTTTATGAAAGTTAAACTTCCTATCTTCTAAGATAGGATCAGATCTCAAAAAAGATTTAAAAGTTACAAATATAGAGGGCCTAAAGCCACTCATTATCAAACTATATCTTCAAAATTTATGAAAGTTTTCTCCTATTTACAAAATAAGCAAAAAAGAGATAGCTAATCAACTAAGTCCAGCATGCTCCATCCCATAAGATCAGCATCAGATACATCCTATCTCGAAAAAAACGAAATGAGCAAGTCAAATATTTTATTAATTAATAATTCCTAAATTTCATATAAGAAATTGATTTGGCTACAGAATCTCTCGATTCTGTAGCCAGTCTTATTATTGGTAACATAAATCCAAATTGATTCAGATTGATTAGAAAAATAACAACCAAAGCATAACTGTGATAAAAACCAATCTTACCATTTAACTAATAACAAAAATTGGATCACGATATCTTAGAATTTATCACGGCCTTTATACTGTCAACGCTTTTTATAACAATATTCCCTGTCCTTTTTAGGCGTTTCGCTTGCCTCAGTGCATTGGCCTTGAGTTCACGGTTTTCGTTTGCCAACAATTCATTGAGAGTCGTGAGAGCTTTGATCTTTGCTTGGAGGATGGGGATGTCTGTATAGTACTGTCCTATCCAATGCAAACAAAATTCACAGTGCACAGCAGGGGCAATATTTTGAAGAAGTGTGTAATTGTGTGCTAAAACATCCACGCTACCTACTATCGGCCTTTGATTGAGCTTAATGCCTGTAAACCCCTTGCTATCTTTTAGACACTGTGGGAGATTATTGACATAATCGAATGGTTGGTCTCGTTTGGAACAATTCGGATCTTCCTGTGCTAGAAATCTTTCAATCTCGGAGTTTGAATCCTCATGGATCTCGATCGAATCGATCGAGCTCACATGAGGCTTGGATCTATTACGCAGACTCCTTGAAATAAGTCGACCAACCCTCTTATTACAAAACCCTATCGCTTGATTCTTCTTTGACTGTTTGCGAGGGTTTTTGTTGTCGGATTTTACTGTAGGGTTAGGGAAAACAATCGATTCATGCACATGAGTTCTAATAAACTCAGAACTAAAATCCTGTTGCTCACTTAAGAACTGATCGGGCACTGCCTCATCACGAGGGTTTTCACCCAAAAACTCTGGCTTGGCCCTTGAGAAATCAAGAGGTTTTTCTATCATATGTTTATCCACCACAAGGGTTTCAACAACAATTTCTGCAACAAAACCATTTCGAGCTAGAAACCCGTCCCAATCATCACTTAGGGTTTTCAAACGATGAACCAACAATAATTTAATCAAACTATGGTGAAAGAGGCTAGAATCTAGATTCTGCTTCTTGTATCTCTTCGACATTTTATACAAACTTCTTAGCAGGTAAAACGACATATTTAGATGGAAGCCAATAAAATGCATGAGCAATCTCTCATGGTAAAGGAAGACCAGGCCATAACGGCCTTCACAGGTAATAAATTGTTTTAAAACTGCTAACAGACCATGCCATCTATAACCTTGAGTATGGAGACTGGAATACCTTTGTCACAACAGTCTATCTTTCTAGAGGTGACAAAAAGACTCCAGGGTACTTCGTCCAATTTTGAATTTTTAAACCACTTTTGACCAGTGAGAGGGAGCCCTGTTGCTTCACTCAGAAAATCTTCGGTGATTTCCAACTGAATATCACCCACCTTTGATCTGTATCCATCAAATGTAAGGGCAAATTCTTTGGCCACTTGCAAGTTATACCCCTGGAACTTCTTAATAAACATATCCCAACCCTGGCTCTTCAGGTCCTCACTCACATCATCATAAAGCAACAATGTTTGAGAGCCATTCGGCTCTACTCGGAGGACAGGGGCCTTTACGGGCTCGAACAGACTGTAGCAAGGGCGACTCGAACTAACTGTGGGCTAAGGGGGTAGCAGTAAAAGAGGCAAGTCTGAGCTGATACCACAGAAACAAAACTAGCAACAGATCAACGTGACCATAACATAAGCATAAGGGTTTCAGTCACGAAAATCGGGCGTTTCTGGTAATGAACGTTTTGAGTACACAGCATAACACAAGACCTTAGCTCGTAATGAGATGCTTGTCACTTCAAACTGCCAGTTAAAACGAAATACATGATACGATCCTGGTGCGTTTAATTCCCACGACATGTGATAGGTAGACTTGTTTTGCAAAGGTTAGGAGAGGATACGTTTTTACAATCCAAATGCAAATCGAAAATTTAATATCAAAGTTGATTTACAAAGAATTTAAATGAACAAGCTTATAGTCCAAATGTAAATCAACATAGGTATTATATCTATATTCAAACAAACTTAAAAAGGAAAATCATCCCAATAGGAAGTAGATACAAGTCACAATGATCTTTTTAGCGACCAAGCAATGGATAGAGTCATAATGCGAAATTAGGTTCAAATGTTTGATTCATGCTTACAGTCATGAATCAAGCATTAAAACGCAAAATAAAAGTACAACAACAATTGTCAAACATTTTTTTAATAATCGAATAATCACCCTCAAATAGTACTATTTACAGGATGAGGCGTAGGTAGCTACAGGTGTTGTCATTTGTCATTGAAAAAGAAAAAACATGTAGGGCTGCCAACACCACCATAAAAAACCCCACACAAAAGACAACAAACCCCAAACTGAAATTATGGAAGTAACCCCTTATCCCAACCACACACAGTGAGGAATTTGCATGAAGAAAAGATGTAACAGCAAAGGAGGGAAGAGCTGGAAGTTCCAGATCTGAACAAAAGGTGGACGACTGCCTATAGTAAGGGTCTAGCAACCCAACAAGAAGGCCGTGACCCTCATAGGTTCCAGTTATGCTCAAGGAAAGGGACGACAACCTCAAGAGGGGGTTCCGCCACTTAGGAGAGGGCCGACTGCAGTAGATTGACAGAGAGAGGAGAGGACGGCAACTTAGACACTTGGCAGTAACAAATAGATCAACCCTCAACACAACATCCCTCAACACTGCATCTAAAAGTACCTAGCAACAACAAAGAATAACCCTCAACACAACAACTCAAATGGACCTGGCAGCAACAATGAATGGAGGTCGAACCGAACTGTCAAGGGAGGCCGTAGGACATAGAAGAAACTTAGAGCAATCCGCCACACTTAGAATAGAAAAGAGTGAGTGTGTAGAAAAGTGAGGGAAAGGGTTTCTATTTATAGTTTTAGGCTAGGGCCGAGGGTAATAAAAATATAATTAATATAATGACATTAATTAATATAAATATTAATTTAATGTCACATTTAAATATTAATTAATATTTCTATTTTAATCTTATTAAGCCCTAAAAACACAAATGCCAACCCCACTCAAACCCAAATTCAAAAACCAAAGGGTGAAGAACAAGCAAGGGGTTAGGAGTGGGCAAAGGGGTTTTCTTAGTGGCAACATATGTCCGTCCATATGATTCTCAAGGTGACCAATTAACTTTATCATCACTGCATAAGGGGTACATCACATAATGTGGTCATGCTCATCTTCATAGTCTCTCCTAGGTCCTATGGACCATCTTGGGAGAGAGGAAGAGTATCACACACCAACATGTCTTGGTATTACACCAAGATCTACCTGATCAAAGACTAGGTTGCCCCAGAACACATCTGGGGTCTTATCCACGAAGGTACTAGACCAAGGATCAACCCATGCTTTAGGCATGGGTACCCTAGAACACATCCAGGGGCCCTAGACATATCTAGGGACTTATACTGCTTGGTTCCAGAGAAAGAACCCCAATCATCTACTGAGGGTCCTCACAAGGGTCTTTTGCCATGGCTCTAATTGCTTGGTCCCAGACCAAGAACCCCAGGAGTGTACTAGGGGCCCATAGTCCACAACTAGGGTCTTATGCCATCCTCCAGCAAGAATGGCTCTTGCAACTGCATTAAATTCAACAGTTAGATTCAGTTGGAGCATGCGACGTGTCTACCGAGGTGGCCGCAAGGGGTAGTGCAACATCCATGGGACTTGATGGCTGAAATCTTAATCCCACCTGAAAGGGGCTGTGGCCAGTTGAGCTATGCATGGCTCTATTGTAACTGTGCTGAACATAGCGAAGACTCTCATCCCATGTGTGGGGGTGCTTGGAATTGTACATGCGCAGGATGTGCACGATCATCTAATTGACGACCTCGGTTTGGCCATTCGTCTGGGGGTGGAAGGCAGTGGATTTGGTGAGCTTGGTGTCTAGTAGTGACTAGAGGCTCAACCAAAAGGTGCTGAGGAATTGACTGTCCCAATCTAAGATAATGGTTTGCGGGATCCCAAAGTGTACCCACACTCGTTCAAAGAAGAGCTTGGCAGTGGCCTCTGCTATGATTCTCTTCTTGCAGGCGGCCATAATCGCCATCTTGGAAAAGCGATCAACAACCACAAAAACACAATCATTTCCTCGCTTCGTGGATGGAAGGTCCTACATGTAGTCCATTGAGATGGATTCCTAGGGCATGTCAGGAGTAGGCAGATGAGTGTACATGCCTTGTTTCTTAGTGGTCAGTTTGGCAATAGCGCAGGCGGTGTGTTATGACCCAAGAGGGGCATATATATGGCTAAATGTATATGATATGATTCCAAGGGGGGGCATATAGGGGCCTAAATGTACATGTAATGTGTAAATACATATGTAATAGGGTCGGCCTAGTGATAAAGGGGCCTCATGTGCAAGTGTAAATAGCTATATATAAGAGATCATGTATTCATTATTGAGAGGTGAATTGTGAAGTATGAATGTTATTGGGTTATTTGGAGGGGGTTCCCCTATTCTTTAAGGAGTTAGTGTAACTTATCTATATTGGAGTTGTGCTCCACGTTGACATTCTGTACATGGTGTGTACTTCTGTAATTTTATGATATTTTGAGTATTTGGATCATAACACAGTGCAGGACCAAATATACTTGCTGACATCCTGTTGAAGTTTCGGCCAGTAGAAATGTCGCTGCAACACTGCCACTATCTTTTCCACGCAGAAGTGTCCTGCCACTCGACTGTAGTGGGCTTCCCAAATCAGCTTCGCTTGCTCGCTTGATGGAATGCAGAGATGGCCTTGATGGCACAATAATCCGTCTTGAAGATGGAAATTAGTGACAACTGTGTTTGCGCCCAACATCTGGTAGGTGTTGACGAAGTCAGGATCTGTCTCATAGAAGTGGGGCCATCCAGAGGTCTTGTGGCCGTAAGAGTAGCACTGTGGTGAGTGTCGCGATTGGAGGTCGGCTGAGGCAACCAACAACTCGGTTGGTACTTCTTGTTTTATACTTGATGTTGAGGTGGAACTGATGCAAATATGTGGACCACTTCTGATGGCGGTCATTCTGCAATTTGCCTTGTGTCTGTCTGAATTGCAACAACTTATTATCAGTGTGGATGTCCATCTCCTTCTCGAGAATGTAATGCCTCCACTGGCGGAAGGCTTGCACAATGGAGTACATTTCTTTATCGTAAGTGTTAAATTTGGCAGCATCAACAATCATTCTCCAATGAGAGGGCCATATGGGCCACCCTGAGGCTAGCCAGGGAGATTTGGAGAATCAACTGGTCTTTTGAGGTATTGACAAAAGCCAGGGGGAACGTATAACCTCTGTGATTCAAACTAAAATTCAGGACGAACGAGATGCTATATGATCTTGTGAGTCAAGATGTAAGTCTAATGCAAAAGCTAGGGGGAACGTACAACCTCTATGAGCATAGACAGTCTAGTGCAAAAGTTAGGGGGAACTTACAACCTCTGTGACCATAGACAGACTAGTGCAAAAGTCAAGGGGAATGTACAACCTTTGTGAGCCATGGGAAAAAGTCAAGGCATCTAGCAAAAGTTCGGTTGAACGTAAATTCCTATGAGCTAGAAACAAACAATCTTCCTGATGTTGCAAATGATGTAAATGTATTGATCTGGTGCGTTGGCACGTGTAACACTATCCACCATGAAGAAATTCGAATTGCCATGTATAAGATTCAAGTTGAATGAGTTGTTAAACTCAAGTTGTAAAAGTCGAGTTGCATAAGTTGCATAAAGTTGCATAGTTGCATACATGCATGTCGAATGCTGAAGTTGCATGTTGCATGCATGCATGTCAAGTGCATGCTGAGTTAGTTCACATGCATTGCGAAGTTAAGGGCGAGTTGTATTCCTAATTGAAGTCTCAAGTCAAAGTTCAAAATTCGAAGTCTATTGTCCAAGATCTATTTCAAGTTGAAGTCGAGTTAGGAAAAAACATGCAAACAAGCTACTATTTTGAGCCCTCTCCTTCCTCCTCTCCACTTTTTATATGCAGAGGTCGACCCTCATTCTTTACACAGTTTTATGCAGTGTGAGGGTGAAAGAGTAGGAGGCAACGAGTGTTTTATATAGTGTTGATATATATATTAGTTAGAAGGCAACGTATATATCAGTTAGAGGGCAGCGTATATCTCTGTTAGAAGGCAACAAAAACACACCTACAATGCTGGTGTATATCAGTCCAGAAAGGACAACAAAGTAGCACCTAGGTAGTAGCTTCTTCCAACAATGTTGGTGCTTCAACCGAGATCAAAGTCGCCTTGGCAAGCTCATTTAAGAGCAAAATTTCATGGTGGAATTTTTGTAAGCGATCATACTTTATATTTGCAATAAAAAGAGATTGTTTGCTAGGGTTTTTCTCCCTGTATAGGGTTTCCCAAGGGTATATGTGTTGTGAATTTTCATGCTGGTAAATCTATGATTATTGCTGTTCAGTTTTATGATTCATACTAAGCTAAGTACAGTCAGAATTTAAAGAACATATCAACAGTTTAAAATCAAGCTCAAAATTAACAGTAAGTAGGGTACTTACGAACGACATCTGATAGTGTCTCACTATGATAGGCCACGGGGTGGTCAATTGAGTGAGGACTGCGCCCGCAGCATAGTTTGAAGCATCTGTCTCGATCTCAAAGGGCTGTTGCAAGTCAGGTAATGAAAGCATTGGGGCTGAGCACAAGCATTGCTTTAGATTATCGAACGCTTACTGTTGGGACATGCCCCACTCAAATTTGGCCTTACCACCACTCCTGGTGACTTGGCTGAGAGCCCATGCAATATGGGAGAATCCCAACACGAACTTGCGATAGAAATTGGCAAGGCCTAAGAAGCTCTGAAGCTCAGTGAGTGTGGTTGAGGCTGGCTAGTCACGGATGACTTGCATCTTGGCTGGATCCACATGCACACCATGCGCATCAACAATGTAGCCTAGGTACTAGACCTTGTCCATGCCGAAGGAACATTTTTTCAAGTTGGCATATAGCTTGTGCTGCCGCAGAGTGTGCTTAACTTGCTGAATATGTTGTAAATGTTCCACCCAAGTCTTGCTGTAGATGAGGATGTCATGCAGATACACCACTACAAAGAGTTAGTGAAAGGCCGCAAGATATCGTCCATCATCCCCATCAAAGTTGCTGGGGCATTTGTCAAACCAAAGGGCATGACCAACCATTCAAAAGGACCTTCCTTTGACTTGAAGACAGTCTTCCATACCTTTGTCTTCTCTATTGGGACCTGATGGTAGCCAGACTTCAGGTCATTCTTACTGAAGTATTTGGCTACTTTGCGCTGATCAAGGAGATCGTCGATTTGAGGAATCGGGTACCGGTTCCTGACTGTGATTTTGTTTAGGGATCGGTAATTAATGCAGAGTCGCTAGGTACCATCTTTCTTTTGCACTAGCACGATTGGGCTTCCATAAGGTGATGAGCTGGGTTGGATCTGCCCCTTGTGGAGCAGTTCTTGGATTCGACGCTGGATCTTCTCATTTTCTAACAGAGAGCGGCATTAGACTAGCCCATTGGATAGCGGTGTGTCGAGGGTTAGATCGATGGAATGGTTGACTTGACAGTGCATAGGTACCCCAATAGGTGATGAGGAGATGCCTTTGTATTTTGCCACGACCTTATCCACTTGCTTCTGCTGGGTGGAGAGGTCGGCCGCGGAGGCCATGGATGTGGCTGCAACCTTTCGCTCTTTCTGAGGGCAAATCACGAAGAAGACAAACTTCTCGGTCTGAGAAATGACCTTCTTGCATTGCTTGGCAGAGATCAAAGAAATAACACTAAGTGGGACTACCTCGGGTATCTTGTACAATTTCTTGTTCAAAGTAATAATAACACTGCGAGGCCTAGGAAATCAACGAAATTTCTTGGTTTGAGTGGATTGTGGGGCCTAGTCCAGTGGGGCGCAACACCTTATTGCTGAGTGGGGTCCAACTAAGGGGGGCACACCTCCTTGGAGCCTTGGAGGTTGAAATGGGCACACAACTCAACGGAGAAAGGTGGCTGAAGGTGAGATAAATGAAGGGACTGAGGGTGAGGGACACACATTCCCTTTTGGTGAGCAAGAGAGTTGAAGAAGAGGGCGCATTGAGCTAAGGAAGAGGTCGACTAGGTCAGAGGAGCAAGAGGGTGCATTGAGCTGAGGAAGAGGTCAACTAGGTCAGAGGAGCAAGAGGGCGAGTTGGTTGGTCTAGTAGCAAAGGGAAAATGCAAGTTTTGAGCAGGCAATACAACGGAAAGAGGAGGGCCGTACCTGTAGCTGAGAGAAGGTCTTACAACAGGCCGTACACCAGCAAGAATAGTGCCAAATAACCAGGCTGTATAGCTGCCAAAGAGGATGAAATTTCTGGGTCTTACTAAAGCAAGAGAGGTCAAAATTTCTGGGCCGATTTCTGGGCATTCTGAGCATAATTTTTGCTGGGATGTACAACACAATTTGGGCTGGGCCGTACAATTGAAACAATGTACAAAACGGCTGTAAGATTTTTCTCGTTTATTACTGCTGTAACTCATTCCTTTGAAGCTCAATAGAAGCCCCTCTTTGCTGGTTTTCCCCACACTGGGGTTTCCAGGGTATATCTGGTGTTTGTCCATTTTATGTGCTTGGTTCTATGTATGCTTCTGCTGTTATTTTCTGGTTAAATATTTCAGCTGTAGGTTTTTAGCATAATTTTTCAGATTTATATCAACAAGTATATTTTCTGGTTAAAGTAAATTATTGGCTATAATCTCTGTGTGCTGAGTTATAGAAAGTCAACAATAGTTAGCTCTTTATCAATGCAAACTTATAGCATACATATTTATAGCCATTAGATTTAGGGATTGGCAAATTATTTCAGTTTTCCATTTGATTCACAAGAGGTTTTGAAGGAAGTACCATCTTGATTAGAATGTAAAAATAGAGGTCAGTGAGACAATGCATTATCCAGTGAGTAACCCATGGACCTGTTGCCATCCTTATACACACTTGCAAACGTGAGCTAAGTCTTGCTCACTTAGTGTGTCCTTGGAGGCACAATGCCTAGGTTCAAAGTCCACGCTGTCACTTTGACTTGAACCTCTTCTGTTTAGGCTAACTCCTAGGGAAGCCAAGGGGGGTAGACCCTAGTTACTAGATGAGATTAACGTTTAAGTTCTAGGAGTTGGTTTTAATTAGTTAAAAGGTTTGGGGAAAATCTAGCCTATGATGTTAAGTAGCAATGCAAGATGCAACGATTAGTATGAGCAATCAAAACCTTTTCCTAGGACAACTAAGACTAGTGCCTAAGATTGGGCAAGGGGTCAACTAAATTAAAGGGAGGTTGATTACAATAGATTTACAAAGATTACAAAGATCAAGAACAAGATTAACTACAAACTAGATGCAAATCTACAATAAAGAATATCTAAGATTACAACAAGGCTAAACTAAGACATATACAATAGATACAAGATATACAAATACTAACAAGTTGCTTGCATGTGCAGGAAATAAAGATGATCAAAGTGATACAACCATCAACATATCAAGCCAAACATGCTCACAATAGATCTTACTCTATTGGACTGCTTATCAATGGCACACAGATGAAAATCACTCAAGACCCAGTCAAGAGAGTGCCTCCAGGAGGATGCATTTCTTGAGGGATCACACCACAAATATAGGAACAACAATATAAATGAAAAGTGCTCGAAAAGTAAAAGTGTTCCAGATCATAGATGTAACCACTTAGATAATTATTCCACAACTTATGAAAATGACTTGCATGTAAAAGTAATAGTAAGATATAGTGCTTGCAAGTGTAAATGTAGATTGCCCGAAAGTTGCAGATTGAATTAAGTGGTTAAGTGAGATTGTTTCAATCCTATCTAAGTGTCAACCCAATACTTTCCTCCCCCAATTACCAAGTAACTACTGGGTGCTCAAGAAGTAAGGCAACGAGGCCCACCCTAGCTCAACAGGTCAGTCCTAAGATAAGAGTACTCTCGGAAAAAGACGTCGAGCGCCACGAGACCGTCCCCGGCCTAGCACCTTTTCGTTGCTTCCTCCGACCCCGTTTTAAATGGCGAAGATGGTTGGTAAATGTGCCCTATTAAGTCTAACGAGTTATTAAATCCAAGAGCTAAGTATTGGAGTGTTTGAGTGCTTAAAGCTTGCTAAAAAAAGATGCCAAATGGGCCCAAAAACTGAAATTGCAAGTTATGAAGATTGAAGCTCTTAAATGTGAAATTATTGCATTTGAAACGTTAAGAACTTGAAATAACTTGGAATTAAAAAAAAAAAAAATGTTTAAACCATTAAGATGCCCATGTTTGCATGCATGTGTGAAAGATGAATATTTAAGAAATTATAGCTTGCATGCAAAGAAATGACGAAAAAACAAAAGATTTACTTATACCTCCATGGGCTTAAACTAGCATTGGTTGTGTGAGATCTACTCTAGATAATTTTAGCTTTAAGCATGCATGTAAGATACCACAACTAAGCTAGTTAGACTATGAAAGAAAAACAGAAAAGAAACTAACTAAAGCTTGGAAAGCAAAAACTGAAATGAAGAGAATGCAAGCCACTTGGGTACCCTCCTTTGGGCTTGCTTACAATATTTTAGATATAAAAGAAATAGAGGATAGAGTTACCACTTTGAAAGGAGGTCCTTGAAGGTGTGTTGTGATTGAAAACGGGCAGCATGCTCAACAAAAGTTAAGAAAATTTCTGTTTTGCAACAGAAATTTCCTACATATAAAAACCAGAAATATAATTGATTTAAAATGACCTATCTAATGAGTTAGATAC
>SNQJ01S0012288.1:71136-83251 GCA_010110895.2 Picea sitchensis
GTCCTTGAAGGTGTGTTGTGATTGAAAACGGGCAGCATGCTCAACAAAAGTTAAGAAAATTTCTGTTTTGCAACAGAAATTTCCTACATATAAAAACCAGAAATATAATTGATTTAAAATGACCTATCTAATGAGTTAGATACCAAAATCAGAATATGAATAGAGTAGAAAAGGTAATATGAACAACTTATGAAGTTTCAGTGAGTGATGAGGGTAGATCCTTGCTCGAATCTATCCCAACAACCCTCTTGAGATGACCTGCAAATCTTGAACACAATGTGAGAAAGAGAACATATAATGTAAAGCATGCATCAATATTACAACAAAGTTTATATTATAGACGCATGCAAAACATATAAATCAACAACTATCCTATTGCTAGAGTTAACTAAGTAAACAAAATTTACCCAAGCATATGTTCAATTATCCACAAAATATCCAAAATAATAACAATTTCACCTCACAATAGCATGGAAATCCAGACCAAGTTTTGCACTCCAGTGTTCCTTCAAAGCTTTTCTTTTATTACCAAGGGGAAGAGGTTGTAGCAACAAAGTTGCTCCAAGCTCTTCAAGAACAAATGAACCAAAGCAAGATGACAATGAGAGAGAGAGGGAGATGGTAAGAAATTGGTAGCATAACAATACTCAGAAGAATGGTCTAGAATGAATGAGGGAGAGGTCTCATTTATAGCATGAGAGGCCAAGAGATCCCTCTTAGATCCTTGCCAAGTGTCCAAAATCCAACTCAAGAGGAACTTAAGTGATGAGGGCGCAAGTCTCTTAGGGTTTGAGTGAGAAATGGCAAGTGGGAAGTGTGGAGGGTGAAGTCGCAATGGAAGAGGGGCACATTGGCCAAAGGAAAAGCCCACGTCTTCCTTTAAAGCAAACTTCCATCTTTTTACAAGACGTTTCCATCTTTTCCAGAGGAGGGGTGCAACTTCCAATGGGAGGGCGTGAGCTTTAGGGTGATGTGTGTTGGAATGTGAGAGACACACTCTCAAAATTGATGTGGAGAGGTTAGGAGGGGCGCACCCCATGAGGAGGGGCCCATAACTCATTTAAAAACGAGTTACTAAGTCTCATGTGGGAGGGGGCGCATTTCCCCATGAGAGGCGTGGGGGTTTTAAATGAAAAGTGAGTTAGGGGTGAATTAAAGGTTAGGAAAGGGTGTTGGGTAGGTTAGGGAGTCTCTTTCAATCATTATTCACCTTTACTTTACCTCAATTGCCCATTAATTACAAAATTGTCATTTTTCCCGTGTCTTGGGTTAGCAATTAAAACTGCTTTTATCTGACTGAGACTCCTAAGTGGACAAAACCCTAACAAAACTTGTCCCACTGAGTTGAAACTTGGTCCAAGGGTGTAGGGGGTGTCATTCCATTTCTTTTGAGCACAAATACCCCTATCAAAAGCCCAGGGACCTAGTTTTTACTTTATTTATCAAAAAATAATTAACTAATTAATTAATTAAATTTCCAGCCTTAGGAAATTTTAATTAATTAAAAAAAAACCTATCTACTCGACGGAATTCCGCGAAACTTTTTGAGCTGTCTTACATGGTCATTTACATCATTCCTAAACACTAGCTACCAGAGGGTGACTTCATTATAACGCCTTTCACCACTTTGGAGTATTTATTAATAGTGGGAGTGAAAAACTCAAGGGAAATTAATAAGGCTGGTTAGGCCAAATTAATATCCCAAGGATAAAAAACACTTAATGAAAGGAACTCTCCTAATGAAGAAATCCTAAGGTAACTGACCTAACTATGATTCATGCATACCTATTATATTATTAACTCACGCAGGAGT
Source organism: Picea sitchensis (assembly GCA_010110895.2). Taxonomy (NCBI): domain Eukaryota; kingdom Viridiplantae; phylum Streptophyta; class Pinopsida; order Pinales; family Pinaceae; genus Picea; species Picea sitchensis. Next base: position 72,950 of record SNQJ01S0012288.1, read on the forward strand.
GCGGAAATTCCATTTACAAAAATGTGTGCTGGAGCAAAATTTGCCCTTTAGAACCAAACAAGTCTCTGACTTGTTTGCATCTGATGATGCATATCTTCATGGTACATGGAGTTGACCCCCTAGTTGAATAGGCGGTCAACATCTGGCTCCACATGGGAATGTGTGTTTGATCTTCTCACTTGGGACGGAGAGCATACGAGAATCCAACATCTACACACAGAGTGCTCACCAATATCCAACATAAATATACATATATATCAATGCATAAATGAAATGCTATAAACAACAATTACATAATGAAATAACTATTGTACAACATCTCTAATTACAAAATGAATCTATGATACAAAAATAAATCTAAGTACATATCAAATAATGAATGAAATAATACAAAACTGAGATACAAGGAGAAGGGTTAGAGATACGTTATAGAGGGTGTCCCTTTGGACACCAAGCTGCCGCATGAAGAAACTCTTCAAGGAGGGGTCCTCTCACTGGCATGCCTGACTTTATGTCATCCTACTGGCTGAGAAGAGTTGCTAGAAGACTGATACACTTTATGCTGACTTCTGATCTTTCCATGTGAATCCCAGTTTTCAAACTTAGGCCACTTGGGACAATCCTCCTTCAAAAATTCTGATGGGTTTCCATAGGTGCCAAGTGCAAAGTCTGTGAACTTGATTTTTCCTTAAAAGGCTGGGCATATCTTTTACTAGGGATCATATACTTTACTTTATCAATATTAACCTTATCATCCTTACTACTTTCCATCAGATTTTCATCACATAATCTATCTTTGATTTTCCCAATTTTTGAAAAATAAGGAGGGTGTGGCCGAAGAATTCCATCTGACTTATTCTGACATTTAACTGATTCCTTTGGTGAAGGTTGAGTTGAAGACAAATTTGCAACTGACAAATCCAACTCTGACTTTAATTCTCAAGGAGGCAAACCATCATCTGTTTTATCCAAATCTTCCTTAAGAAAAAGCCCATCAAAAGAATCCATGGGGTCCCAAACATTACAAATGCTTGGGGGTCTACTAGTTAATTTCCTCTTGGTAAATGTCATAGGAGTAGACTCTATCTCATAACATCCCATTTCTACTTCCCGATACACAATCTCATTATCCTTTCTCCTAAGATCTTCCACATGATACTTTCTTTCCAACTCTCTATTCAATCTAAACATTAAACCATTTGGAGTTGGAATGGTGGCATAAGTTAAATCCATTTGTAAATTGCCACCTAAATTTGCAACTGTCTTTCTATTTAGCAACATACCCTAAGTATCCGGCACATTGATCACAACAATGTCCATCTCAATCATTATATCTGGGAATGCAACCAAGTGTACTTGTAATCCCTTAATTAACCATGCACCTCTATTGTTCTGCTATGCATAGCACAAATGTTATGATAAGGTCTAGATATCCTTAAGTTTAATTGTTCCTTTACTCTCTTAGTCATAACATTTGAGGTAGCTCCTGAATCAAGCATACAATTATGAAGAATGAAATCATTCACTAGCAAAGATAGGAAGAAAGGTCTATTCTTTTCATTTCCCCTATCCATATTTTGCAAAATAACCGGTGCATCCTAATAAGTTCTTGTTGGTGGAATATCAACACTTTTCTGAGAAGGACAATCTATGGCTCTGAGTAGCTTCTCCCTCTGAGAAGGAATTTTCATTATTTTTGACACAGGCACCGACATCTTTGCATTACTTAACCATCCTCCTAAGTCAATATTCAATTATGAGCTTGCATACACACTTGACTTAGGGGGAGTGGGAGCTACCTTGGGAATGTTTGCTTGGTTTTTATCTTGACTTTTATTTCCATTCCTTTGGTAGGTAATGCCTCTAAACTTAGCCATTTCAACTACTTGTGGAGTAGGCTTAGGATCAAACTTTTCTGTTGCCTTATCCATCACAACATCACTCATGCAATTCATGCTATTCACCCCCTCATTATGTTCATTCAAATCCATCCAATCATGCATGCCAACATTATACTCATGACCAAACATATTAACTTGTTCATTCTCTGATCCATAAGGCCCCATCTCACTACTAAGGTGAATGAAGACTTGGCAAGTTGATTCGTCATGAAATTGCTCACAAGGTCTACAATAATGAATAGCCTGGTGGTCAACCTAGTTAGTGGATTCAAATGGATTTGGTGGTCTTTGATCTTGGGGAGGAGGTTTCTTAGGCCATTTGTCATTTGGCCTATGTTGGGACCTACTAGCTTGGCCCCTTTCCATGGCTATCAACCTATTTTGCATGGCATTCATCTGACTAACCTGCTCCTTCAATTGATTAGCATGATTAATTTCCATTTGTTTAATCAATTGAGTGAGTTCCTTAATGCTATCATTAGAGGATTTTTGATTTTCAACAATTTTCTTCTTCTCATCATACAGTTGGGAAGAAGATCCTCTAGTAAAACCAAGAATGTTAGACTTCCTAGCATCCTGCATATTCTTATCAACTTTGATAGCTGTAGCTTTTGTTGCCTTCAAATTCTGAGGATCCTTATCCCTTAAGGCATACCTCATTTCCCCTTTAAAGGCCTCCATATAATATATCAAGACTGCAACATCTTAGGGTTTTATATCATCATGAAGACTCTTTACCAAACTATTGAACTTAGTGTTGAATTCTTCCATAGTTTCATTTTCTTCTTATGACTAGAAGTGAGGGCAACTAACTGAAACCTATGTTCCTTCTGATCACCCCATCTCTTCCTAAATTCATCCAATATCGAATCAAGGGTGTTAAACTTTGCTGGATCAAAATCAGTAAACTACTCAGCAACATCTTCTTCCAGTGAGTACACAAATAGGGTCATTTTTACATCTTCTTCATTATGACCCCTACAATATCTCTCAATGCACATCTGGAAATTCAAGATGTGAGACTTGGCACTAACAACATTGTTTCCCTGAAAGGTAGGTAACTTATCGATGGTCTTTTAAGGAACTTGGTGAGGGGCACCTTGGATTGCTGCAAAATTCAAAGGCCTAAAAAACACACTCATGGTTACGTTAGGAGTATTAGTGGGATTATTAACAGTTTGTTGATTATTAGTTTGGAACAAGAATTGGATATCAGTGAGTGCTTCTTCTTCAAGACTTTCAAGTAGCCTCCTAGGGGCAAGGCGATTTATCCTTCTCCTATAAACCTTTTCGGGTTAAGGAAAAGAGTAAATCAGTCCTTGTGCAACGCTCCTAGTAATATACCTGACAAATTTGTTCAATGGAGTTGCCACTTGGAAAGGAATCACACGAAATCAACCAATGCAAGTTTGAAGAATTTTAGGGACTAAAGTTTTTTATTGTTTAGTTCTTAAAGAATAAGTTAAGTCGTTTTTTACCAAGGATAAATGGCTTATCCCCGGCAACGACGCCAAAGATGTTGCCGTCCTTATACACACTTGCAAACGTGAGCTAAGTCCTGCTCACTTAGTGTGTCCTCGGAGGCACAATGCCTAGGTTCAAAGTCCACGCTGTCACTTTGACTTGAACCTCTTCCGTCTAGGCTAACTCCTAGGGAAGCCAAAGGGGGTAAACCCTAGTTACTAGATGAGATTAACATTTAAGTTCTAGGAGTTGGTTTTAATTAGTTAAAAGGTTTGGGGAAAATCTAGCCTATGATGTTAAGCAACAATGTAAGGTGCAACGATTAGTATGAACAGTCAAAATCTTTTCCTAGGACAACTAAGACTAGTGCCTAAGATTGGGCAAGGGGTCAACTAAATTAAAGGGAGGTTGATTACAGTAGATTTACAAAGATTACAAAGATCAAGAACAAGATTAACTACAAACTAGATGCAAATCTACAATAAAGAATATCTAAGATTACAACAAGGCTAAACTAAGACAGATACAATAGATACAAGATGTACAAATACTAACGAGTTGCTTGCATGTGTAGGAAATAAAGATGATCAAAGTGATACAACCATCAACACATCAAGCCAAGCATGCTCACAATAGATCTTACTCTATTGGACTGCTTATCAATGGCACACAAATGAAAATCACTCAAGACCCAGTCAAGAGAGTGCCTCCAGGAGGATGCGCAACTTCTTGAGGGATCACACCATAAATATAGAAAGAACAATATAAATGAAAAGTGCTCGAAAAGTAAAAGTGTTCCAGATCATAGATGTAACCACTTAGATAATTATTCCACAACTTATGAAAATGACTTGCATGTAAAATTAACAGTAAGATATAGTGCTTGCAAGTGTAAATGTAGATTGCCGGAAAGTTGTAGATTAAGGATTGAATTAAGTGGTTAAGTGAGATTGTTTCAATCCTATCTAAGTGTCAACCCAATACTTTCCTCCCCCACTTACCAAGTAACTGTTGGGTGCTCAAGAAGTAAGGCAACGAGGCTAACCCTAGCTCAACAGGTTAGTCCTAAGATAAGAGTACTCCCGGAAAAGGACGCCGAGCACCACGAGACCGTCCCCGGCCTAGCACCTTTCCGTTGCTTCCTTCGACCTCGTTTTAAATGGCGAAGATGGTTGGTAAAGGTGCCCTATTAAGTCTAATGAGTTAATAAATCTAAGAGCTAAGTATTGCAGTGTTTGAGTGTTTAAAGCTTGCTAAAAAAAGATGCCAAATGGGCCCAAAAACTGAAATTGCAAGTTATGAAGATTGAAGCTCTTAAATGTGAAATTATGCATGTGAAACGTTAAGAACTTGAAATAACTTGGAATTAAACAAAAAAATTTGTTTAAACCGTTAACATGCCCATGTTTGCATGCATGTGTGAAAGATGAATATTTAAGAAATTATAGCTTGCATGCAAAGAAATGACGAAAAAACAAAAGATTTACTTATGCCTCCATGGGCCTAAACTAGCATTGGTTGTGTGAGATCTACTTTAGATAATTTTAGCTTTAAGCATGCATGTAAGATACCACAACTATGAAAGAAAAACAGAAAAGAAACTAACTAAAGCTTGGAAAACAAAAACTGAAATGAAGAGAATGCAAACCACTTGGGTACCCTCCTTTGGGCTTGCTTACAATGTTTTAGATAGAAAAGAAAGAGAGGATAGAGTTACCACTTTGAAAGGAGGTCCTTGAAGGTGTGTTGTGATTGAAAACGGGCAGCATGCACCCTTAACCTGACGAGAACTTGCAAAACTCAGCAAGCTATTGCTTGCTGATTTTGCTGCAACACAATCAACAAAAGTTAAGAATTTTTTTGTTTTGCAACAGAAATTTCCTACATATAAAAACCAGAAATATAATTGATTTAAAATGACCTATCGAATGAGTTAGATACCAAAATCAGAATATGAATAGAGTAGAAAAGTTAATATGAACAACTTATGAAGTTTCAGTGAGTGATGAGGGTAGATCCTTGCTCGAATCTATCCCAACAACCCTCTTGAGATGACCTACAAATCTTGAACACAATGTGAGAAAGAGAACATATAATGTATAGCATGCATCAATATTACAACTAAGTTTATATTATAGACGCATGCAAAACATGTAAATCAACAACTATCCTATTGCTAGAGTTAGCTAAGTAAACAAAATTTACCCAAGCATATGTTCAATTATCCACAAAATATTCAAAATAATAACAATTTCACCTCACAATAGCATGGAAGTCCAGACCAAGTCTTGCACTCTAGTGTTCCTCCAAAGATCTTCTTTTATTACCAAGGGGAAGTGGTTGTAGCCACAAAGTTGCTCCAAGCTCTTAAAGAACAAATGAATCAAAGCAAGATGACAATGAGAGAGAGAGGGAGATGGTAAAAAATTGGTAGCATAACAATACTCAGAAGAGTGGTCTAGAATGAATAAGGGAGAGGTCTCATTTATAGCATGAGAGGCCAAGAGATCCCTTTTGGATCCTTGCCAAGTGTCCAAAATCCAACTCAAGAGGAACTCAAGTGAAGAGGGTGCAAGTCTCTTAGGGTTTGAGTGAGAAATGGCAAGTGGGAAGTGTGGAGGGTGAAGTGGCAATGCAAGAGGGGCGTATTGGCCAAAGGAAAAGCCCACGTCTTCCTTTAAAGCAAACTTCCATCTTTTTACAAGATGTTTCCATCTTTTCCAGAGGAGGGGCACAACTTCCAATGGGAGGGCGTGAGCTTTAGGGTGATGTGTGTTGGAATGTGAGAGACACACTCTCAAAAGTGACGTGGAGAGGTTAGGAGGGGCCCATAACTCATTTAAAAACGAGTTACTAAGTCTCACGTGGGAGGGGGCGCATTTCCCCATGAGGGGCGTGGGGGTTTTAAATGAAAAGTGAGTTAGGGGTGAATTAAAGGTTAGGAAAGAGTGTTGGGTAGGTTAGAGAGTCTCTCTCAATCATTATTCACCTTTACTTTACCTCAATTGCCCATTAATTACAAAATTGACATTTTTCCCATGTCTTGGGTTAGCAATTAAAACTGCTTTTATCTGACTGAGACTCCTAAGTGGACAAAACCCTAGGAAAACTTATCCGACTGAGTTGAAACTTGGTCCAAGGGTGTAGGGGGTGTCATTCCATTTCTTTTGAGCACAAATACCCCTATCAAAGTCCAGGGAGCTAGTTTTTACATTATTTATCAAAAATTAATTAACTAATTAATTAATTAAATTTCCATCCTTAGGAAATTTTAATTAATTAAAAAAAATCTATCTAGACTCAATGGAATTCCTTGAAACTTTTTGAGCTGTCTTACATGGTCATTTACATCATTCCTAAACACTAGCTACCAGAGGGCGACTTCATTAGAACACCTTTCACCACTTTGGAGGATTTATTAATAGTGGGTGTGAAAAACTCAAGGGAAATTAATAAGGTTGGTTAGGCCAAATTAATATCCAGAGGATAAAAAACACTCAGTGAAAGGAACTCTCTTAATGAAGAAATCCTAAGGTAACTGACCTAACTATGATCCATGCAGAGCTATTACATTATTAACCCACGCAGGGGTGTGGAAATTCCATTTACAAAAATGTGTGCTGGAGCAAAATTTGCCCTGTAGAACGAAACAAGTCTCTGACTTGTTTGCATCTGATGATGCATATCTTCATGGTACATGGAGTTGACCCCCTAGTTGAATAGGCGGTCAACAGGGCCCAGTGAGCCTCACAAGAGGAGACAACATTTTGGTATGGTGTCTTAACTCAAAGGATGTCATGACCTCAAAAATGGTTTTAAAATATTATTTTGATCTATGATTACAATAGGCCTTGGTATAAATCAATATTAAAAGGACGACTTATGAAGGAAGGCTAATGTTATATATTAAAATAAGGGTTGTTTGTGAACATTAACTTTGAGGGCATATAGCTTGCTCAATATTGATTTGATGCATGGTCTAAAACCACTCAAAAGCACTAGCTTGATTTGTACTTTTTAACACAATAAACAATGTCATCTCTGAGTAGCCTTTCAACTAAAAAGGTCTCCAACAAGGTTGCAAAATCCTTACAAACTATATTGATTATAGGACACCTTACCTAATACTTGGTCAACCTACCTTAGGGTTGGTATGATTTGACATTTATATGTATTGGAGGCCACCCTTTTTTCACCATCTGCAAATATTCAATACATTATCAACCAAATTGTTCATTAATAGCAACCATTTCAGTGTTATTACACAATGTTCATAATTATGTCAACAATTTGGGTGCATTGGCATTAATCTTTTGTTGCTGAACTTCTTTACTAAGCAACCTGTTGCCGTCCTAATACACACTTGCAAACGTGAGCCAAGTCCTGCTCACTTAGTGTGTCCTTGGAGGCACAATGCCTAGGTTCAAAGCCCACGCTGTCACTTTGGCTTGAACCTCTTTCGTCTAGGCTTACTCCTAGGGAAGTCAGGGGGGGTAGTCCCTAGTTTCTAGATAAGATTTAGAGTTAAGTTCTAGGAGTTGTTTTTAATTCATTAAGGTTTAGGGGAGTCTAACCTATGATGCTAAGGCAACAATGCGAGATGCAAGAGTTTGTTATGTCAAACAAAACCTTTCCCTATGTCAACGAAGATTAGTGCCTAAGGTTGGGCAAGGGGTCAACTAGAATTAGAGGGTGTTTCGTTACAATATGATTACAAAAGATTACAAAAGCATAGTTATTCCACAAATTGCTAGATACAAGTACTTACAATAAAGAATGCCCAAGATACAATGATACAATGTAACAAGCTAACCACGTTTTGTTTGTATGTGCAGGAAATAAAGAAGATCAAAACATTAGCATCATCAATACATTGAGTTCACACTTCACAAGGATACTTAGAAGATTTAGAAATTAAAGCTTAAGTGTCCTATAATGATGAGAATACTCAATACCTTTAGTTATTTAACCCACAAAGTTTTATTAGATGAAAGATTGAATTACAAGTATTAAGCCCAAGGTTTAATTTACTTAGTGTGTTAAAGGTTCTTAAGATTGCAAGATTTTAATTACCCTTATTAGGTGTTTCACCAAAAACCTGCTCCCCCGATTGTCAAATGGCTGCTGGATTCTCAAGAAGTGAGGCAACGAGGCCTACCCTAGCTTCACAGGTCAACCCGAAAGATTGAGGTTTTACGGAAAGGACTCCGTGTGCCATGAGACTGTCTCCAGCCTAGCACCTTCCGTTGCCCTCCTCAATCCCCGTTTTAGATGGTGAAGATGGTGGTTTAAAGTACCCTATTAAGTCTATTAAGTTGGTATATCAATTGGTTAGACTTTTAGGTGTATTATAGAGTGTTTTAGTCACTTTATGATGCCTTAAATTGGTGATTTAATGCCAAAACCGAAACTTGTCCCAGCTTATTAAGTGTGTTATGAAAGCATAAAAAATGAAGCACTTAACATATGTATAGCAAGTAAAAGCAAGCTGAAATAACGATTTAGTTTACCATAATTAAACCATTAACATGAAGAAGCTTGTTATAAAAGAATACTAATGCACAAGGGCAAGAACAACTTACCAAAGAATAAGAAAGAAAGTTTCAAGCTTATACCACTTATCTTATGTTGTTAAAGCATTAAGAGAAAAGCATCAAGTGTGAAAGAGGAGCTTGAAGAATTAGATGTGTGTCTACACTATCAACTTTATCCAACAATAATTAACTTTAGTGTGATGGCAAATGGCCTTAAAGATATGATAGCATGAAAATAAAACCACTTACTAAAACATTAAAGCATTATACATTTAGTGTGTGTTGGATTAGAGCATGCAAACAAGATAGATCTTAAGATAACTTATAACATTCAATTAAGATTAAGCAAGTTGATTATGTCCCAAGGGCTTAAGCTAAGGATTAATGTGTGAGAAGATCTAGATCTAGAATATTTTAAACCATTAAAGCATTAGAAGATCAAAAACACATTACTTATCCTAGCCTTATGATTTTGGGGGTTTCTCTTCCAAGGTGTAGGCAATTATTAAGATTAGACAAACTTGAAAGAGAAAGTGAAAAAAAACAAGCCAAGCAACCCAATGGCACAAGGTGGAGGCAAGCCTACCTTATTGTGCCAATGAGGTTGTGGGGAAAGTAAGCAAGCAAAACAACTATCAACACAAATGTTCACTAAACCCCAAGTCCTAGCCTAAGGAGGTGCTTTAGAAATGAAAAACTTGAAATTTGCACTTACCCTAAGCTACCCTAAGCTCACACTTGGGAGATAGGCCGTACCAATTCTCCTCCCAAGCTATGAGCAAGCAAGAACTTACTAAAAAGTAAAGAAATGATGAAAAACTAGCTAGAAAATGAAAAGTAAAGGTTGAGATTTGTTACCCACTTGAAGAGAAGGGTCTTTGAGTGTTGTGTGGCTATTTTAGGGTAACATAACCCTCTCAACCTGTTGAAAACCTGCAAAAACCAGCAAGCTATGCTTGCTGGAAAAGCTACACAACCAACAATGTGAAGAAATTTTTTTGTTTTTAGGGCATAATTTTTCTCCTTAAAAACTTATGATAAAATATGATTAAAGTGACCAATCTACTATGTTAAGCTAGCTGAAATATAATATGGAATGAGCAGCAATGAAAGAATGAGTAAAAGATGAGAAAGAAGGAGTTTATATGTGCTTTAAGGGAGGACTCTTCCTTGAGGCATTCCCAATAAAACCCTTGAAGCCAAACCTGCAAAACTTGGCACAATAATATGCATACAAGAAGATAATATGGCTGAATATGCTAATTGTTAGATTATGGGTAAAATTGCAAAATAGAGAACTCTTTTAAATTTCAAAACCAAAACAACTTAGATCTGGAGTTTAATCAGAGGTAAAACATATATGAGATGGATCTATACAAGATATCAACAGCTTGAAGAAAACA